>JAMPIV010004248.1:0-60000 GCA_024509875.1 Oreohelix idahoensis | reverse complement strand
ATTCGTATCAAGGTAAAATAACGAAACTTTCACACTTCCTTTGTAAGGATCATATTTTTGAGTCAACCAGTGACAAGAGCTCACAAATGGTTGGAAGGCAGAGTATTCCTCTTGTTACGCTCGTTGGAGCCATCTAAGACTGTTTTTCTAGATTTACACACAGAGACCCATGAGAATAGATAATCTTCTACAACCCGCATGATTGGCGGTATATTTTGAACTTAGACACTTATGTCTACAGAAGAGGAATCCAGTGTTTACTGTTTGATAGAGGCCTAATATATATAAATAACTATCTGGAGTGGAAGAACAGATGGGTTATTAGTTATTGCTATCATAACTTTGAAAATGAAAACTCGCCTGATGTACAAGGGAGTTGTATAAGCCTATCTTCGAAAGGACAGCCTATCTTCGATACGTCCGATTAGAGGGATGGACTATGCTAATTTCGTCGCCCGCCATGTTTGGGAGGTCGACTTAAGAAGAATGACTTTGATGAGTCAGAAAGAAACTGTTGGATGTTTATACAGTATTTACCCGTTGTGTAATACGGGGTTTTTCTGCTAGTTGTGGAATGAGAGAGAAACTGGAGTCTGCAAAACTTTGATAATCATATAATTATTGGAACTTATGTACATGCCATTGTTGTGAACTGTTTTCATATCCGCCATGTTCCTGTGTCATGCTTACATGGAGTTGTCTTCGTCTTGTTGCTGTGACCATAATAAATGATCAAAACGTACACAGCTGTTCACCTATATTTTGACTCCATATTTGTAACAAGTACAACATATGCTTCCATCAACTTCACATCTACATCCTTCAAGGTGATGAATGCCACACACACTCTTGTACGTTACGTGTGGTGATACCAGTCTGCACTGATACATAGATGTCCACCTTGACGAACTACCATGTCACACATTCGCGATTAGTCATATTACAGCACGATACATCACCAGCCACGACCACCATAGCAGTATATATATCAGCCTTACTGCATCAGTTGAACATATGTTTGCAGCCATATTGGTAACATTGGTGATCAAATACGTTTGTTTACGAAGTGAGACCTACACAGACGTTACCTTCGTCAAATTGCAAAGTACCCGGTGTTGCCTGTGAGACTCTGATTTTCTATGCAGACGTTATTGTACAGAATGGAAAGTACCCGGCGTTGATGGTCAAAACTGCTCTTTAGAAGGCCATGTGTCATGAACGTTGTCATTACTGTTTTGAAGAACAGAAATCCGATTTACCATCACCACAGTTTATGAAGCAGAATCAGTAGTACATTTTTCATCGGTGGAGCTTCCTGTACTGCTCTATATTGTACTTTGTAATAGTTTAATTTAGAAGTAATTATTTATTAAAGTGGCAGTGCTATTGTATTAGAATAACATCTGAGCCTTCTGTGCAGCACATTGCATTACATTACATTATATGAAATATATATATTTATGTTTAAGTATTACATGTAATATTTTGTGTATATGTTTTGCGGGATTCAGGTTGGGCGGTGACTCCTTTAGAAAATACCACGTGACAGAAGTTTTCTACTGAGAGTGTTCTGTAGGGTTTATGTAAATTTGCTAAGCGACAACTGTTGCTATTTTGTGTTAGTTGTGACGAGGTGTGCTTTTTTTCGTTGTTTTTGTAACATTTTTCTATTCTTTAGTTTTGATTAAATTTGTTTGTATTTGTAGGTCTACTCTTTCCTGTCATTCAGTTCTATACACTTTATGTTTATACACTGTGACGTCAGTTGTTTTGTTTACATTTTCGCAGTTATCATCACATCCTTTGTGAGATTTCCTTCAGTTTAGTTTTTTAGTTGACTTCTGCGAATGTTATCGTAGTGTTTTGAATATTTGTCTTCGTATTATTGTTATTGTTTTGTTTGCTATTGGTACACATACTTAGACATACACTATTGACATTTTGATTGAATTTATGATATAAATGTCTGATGATATTGTTATCATAGAATAACCATACAAGTTCTTACAAAAGACTTGTCTTCAAAAGACATTGAAATTAAGGGAGCTGATTATACAAGTTTTTGTTAAAAACTTGCTCCTGTTTGGTTGAAATAAATTAATTTGTTATTTCAGGGATATTAGTCACATATTGTTAGACATTATGTCGACTTTAGATTACTTTATTGTGCAAGGGAAATCCCTGGGCAAGACTGGTGATAAGTTGGAGGAGTATGCTACCAGTCAATATGACAAAGCACAAAAATTGGAAATTGATAAACTGAAGGCTGAAGAGAAAAAACAAAAAGCTGAGGATAGAAAATTGGAATTAGAATTTGAACAAAAGAAACTGCTTATGCAGGTGGAAGAAAAGAGATTCCAAATGGAAATGGAAAAACAATATAGAGAAGCAGAACAAAAGAGATTAGACAGAGAAGCTGAACCAAAAGAGATTAGATAGAGAAGCTGAGGCTGAACAAAAGAGATTATATAGAGAAGCTGACGAGAGATAAACAAAGATGGAACATGAACATCAGGAAAAACTTTTAGCATTTGAGTTAGAAAAGTTGAAATTGACCAACATGGGTAATGTTAATCAGTCATCTGGTGGTAATGCTAAACCTTTTATTTACAAGATCAAGCTACCAGCATTTAATCCATCCAGTGACGATATAACAGTTTGGCTAGATAGATTTGAACGTTCTTGTCGAAATCATAATGTGGATAGATCACAATATGCTAATCAGTTATCAGAGATACTGAAAGGTGACACTCTGACTAGTTTAAGCTTGGTAGAAGAGGCTGACCAGAATAATTATGATGTTATCAGAGCAGCCTTGTTAAAAAAATATCAATTAACAGAGGAAGGTTACCGTCTTTTGTTTAAGAAAATGGTACCTGAATCAGGGGTAGAATTCTCAGAATTCATTGCAAGGACACGTCTTACATTTAATCGTTGGATTGAGCTGTCCAAAACAGAAAAGACATATGAAGCCCTTATGGACTTGTTGCTCAGAGACAAGATTATGTCAAGTGTAAATAAACCATTCCTTGAATTCCTACATGAGCGTAAACCCAAGACACTAAAAGAAATGGAAGAATATTGTACCCAATACGTCACTGCACATCCGGACGTAGCTTTTAGCAATGCTAAGGTTAAGGAAAGTATGCCAGTTGCTTCAGCAACACCATACAACCCTAATTACTCACACAAATTTCAGGGACCACAAAACAGGTTTGATAAAAAGGGTAACCATAATAGTTATCAAAACCAAGGTAACCAATCATTTCAGGGTTCTTCTGCGAAGAACTGGAGACGAGCCGACAGCCCTCGATTCAGGGGTGGTCATAATTATAGGAATTTCCGCAGAGGAAGTCATTATAGAAACTATCCAAGTTATCCGTCATGGAGACAACAAGATCATAATTATAGAGATACTCATTATAATGAACATGATAATGGTAACCATGAGAACTATGACTCAAACCCAAATAGGGGTTACAATAGAGGAAACAATAATGATTACAGAGGCAATAATAATCGAGGTAGATCACAATACAAAAAACATAAATCACATTATCAGGCAAACTCTGCACAGCAAGAGTCACATGAAGCCTATAAACAGACTAAAGATAATAATGACGCTAATAATATGGCATGTTCCGCTTTTGATTTTGGGAGAGCATCTCAGTGCCCCCAATGCAAAACATTATTTGAACCAACTACGGTGTCCACTTTAAGTTGTGGCCATCCTCTTCCCGCTCTTCCTGCGTCAGTCGCGCATGATGGAAGAGGTTCTCTTGTCTTACACAAAGGTTTAGTAAATGACAATCCAGTCTCAGTTCTTTTTGATTCTGGATGCACCACAATTGGTGTTAGGCAGTCACTCGTAGATCCTTCTCGTGCCACAGGAAAAGTAGTCAAATGTGTAACATTTGGCGGCACCTTAGAGAAATACTCTACTGCTATCATTAGGATTGCTACTCCTTTCTTTACAGGAGATGTACACGCATGTCTTCTGCCGAATCCGATCGCTGATCTTATCATCGGTCGTATTCACGGAGTCAAAGAATGCACTCCGCAACAAATTTCCGTTTGGGAAAAACAAAATATGCAAACTGCTAATGCTGTAGTCACTAGAGCTCAAGCTCTTAATATGCCTCAAACTTCATCTACTGAAGATAATGAAGTGCATAACCAAGATGATCCCTTGGTAATTTCTCGTGACTCGTTTATAAAACAGCAAGAAGATGATCCGACTCTAAAGAAATTCTTCACTCTTGCAACAAAAGGTGATCCGAATAAAGATACAAATCGTAAATCTTGGATTACAATGAAGAATGGCGTACTTGTACGTATGGTTCAAGACTCCACTAAGTCAAGTCATTCTCAGATTCTTGTGCCCAAGAATTTGAGAGTTAAAATTTTGCAGCACGCTCACGACTCTCAGTGTGCTGGACATATGGGTTTTTCCCGTACGAAGTCAAGAGTTCTTGCGGCTTTCTTTTGGCCATTAGTAAACAAGGACATACGGATTTATTGTCGATCTTGTAAAGTATGTCAAGAGGTCAAATCCAAAGGTCCACGCCATGCTGCACCTATTCAGGCTGCAGACATTCCTATTCGGCCGTTTCAGAAAATGGCAATAGACATTATTGGTCCATTTAAGATCAAATCTGCCAGAGGACATCAGTTTATCTTAACGTGTGTGGACATGTGCACACGTTGGCCAGAGGCTATACCTCTGAAGAGCATTTCTACTGCTGATATTGCAGATGCTCTTTGGCTAATATTTTCTCGTCTGGGATTCCCCGGAGAAATATTATCAGATCATGGCACCCAACTAATATCGGATACCATGTCTCAAGTGATGTCTACTCTGCAGATAGAGAGATCTTTGAGTAGTATCTATCATCCAATGTCTAATGGGATGGTCGAACGCCTAAATAGAACACTCAAAAACTTATTAGGGAAAATAACTGAGGATCATCCTCAAGATTGGGACAGGGTTTTACCTGCAGCCCTCTTCGCTTACAGAGAGGTCCCCAATGAACATACAGGATTTTCTCCCTTTGAACTTGTCTTTGGCGCGCGACCGCGCGGCCCTATGTCTTTGCTTCATGATCTCATAACCGCTGATAATATTACCGATGACACAAAATCCTCTTACGAATATGTCATCGCGCTGAGACAAAAGATTATCGAAGCATGCAAATTGGCAACTTCTTCTTCTGAATTTGCTAAACAGAAGGCAAGGCAATTTGCCAATAAGAAAAGAACCTTACGACAACTTTGTCCTGGTGACAAAGCATTTGTTTTGCTACCTTGTAGGGAAAACAGACTTCTTATTTCTTGGAAAGGTCCGTACGATATAATATCGAAAATTTCAGATGTTGACTATATTGTCGATATTGACGGGAAGCATAAAACCTTCCACATCAATATGCTTACGGAATTCCATGAACGTCCTGATTATTTACAGCCTATTTTCCAGGCAACGGACGATTCTCCAGTCCAACATGGTCATTACTCATCACTGTCCGTAATACAGGATGAGGAAACAAGTTTTTCGGATGTTAATCTTCCGCTTCCGATGATTCCACTTCATTCTAGTGAATCATGGAAAAATGTTACTGTTTCTCCTGATTTATCTCTAGGAGAACAGCGACAAGTTTCGGTTATGTTACAAACATTTCAGGATGTCCTCACTGACATCCCTGGACAAACTCATGTCATTGAACATGACATTGTTCTAACTGACCATACTCCTATTAGAGTCAGACCTTATCCTATTCCTATACATTTTCAAGCACAGGTTGAGAAGGAGTTGGATGAGATGATAGATTTAAAAATAATTGAACCATCCACTTCTGCATATTCTTCGCCGATGGTTATTGTTCGAAAAAAAGACAATAACATACGTCTTTGCGTTGACTATCGCAAATTGAATCAAGTTACGAAGTTCGATGCTGAACCTATGCCTTTACTAGAAGAGCTACTTACTAGGCTTTCTAAATCTCATTTTTTCACTAAACTTGATTTGTCTAAAGGATATTGGCAAGTTCCTTTATCTGAACGCGCCAAACCTTTTACTGCTTTTTCTACACCTAGAGGCCTTTTTCAATGGAATTTCATGCCTTTCGGCCTTATGAACGCACCAGCTACATTCGTACGCATGATGCGTCGAATCCTATCTTATCGGTCAGATGTCATTGCATACCTAGACGACATCTGTCTTTTCAGCGATACTTGGGAAGATCACTATTCGGGGTTAGATGAATTACTGTCTACTTTACGCGAGCATAACCTGACAGCGAAACCCTCTAAAGCCTGCATTGGTTTTAGCGAAATTTCTTTCCTAGGCCATCGAGTTGGTCATGGTTTCCTAAAGACAGAGGACCATAATATCACTAAGATACTTAACATCTCTATTCCTAAGACTAAAAAGCAAGTGCGAAGTCTCTTAGGTCTTATACAATTTTATGGACGATTCATTCCGAATCTATCCTCTATCATGGCACCTCTTTCTACACTACTAAAGAAAGGGTCTCCTAATATGGTTCACTGGTCTCAGGAATGCCAATCCTCGCTGGATAAGATCAAAACTATGTTTTCAACACCACCTATTTTAGTGTTACCTACTAAAGATAAGACATTTTTTCTTCGTAGTGACGCTTCATCCACTGGGATTGGAGCGGCACTAATGCAAGAGTACTCTGGAACTCTGCATCCTGTAATGTATATCTCCAGAAAACTTAATGCTGCAGAAAGGAATTACTCGGTTTTAGACCGTGAACTGTTGGCTATGGTCTGGTCAATTCTCAAACTACAAAGATTCCTTCTAGGCGCACATTTCATAGTAGAAACCGACCAGAAAGCTCTTACGGCTATACAGAGTAAGAATTTGAAGAGCTCGAGGTCTACTCGATATGCAATTGCTCTTCAACCATTTCATTTCTCGGTTCGAGCTATACGTGGATCAGATAATGTGATGGCAGACATTTTGTCTAGATGCCCACATGATTCCACCTAACTTTTATGTCTTGGACTTCCTAATACGTCTAAGTCTATAATAGTTTCTGTCTATATCAAAATAGATACACATTTGTAATTTGTAATATAGTGATTGTATCACTACTTAGCGGTTCATTGATGTATATTCACCGCTGTTCTTTGATGATTTTTCTTCTTTGTTAATCATGAACTTAAGATACCTAATATGAATTTATTGGATGAAATTTTTGTATGCATTGTGTCATTGCCAACATTATAGAATACGTTGGTGACACCTCCCTGGAAACATTTATACTTAGAGAAACGCTTTCTCTGAGATTATGAGATAGATTCTCACCGGTCGCTCCATGAGTCGACTTAGCCTCACATTTGGCGTTATATTTGTTTTTGATACTTTCATCTGCGCATTATTCATGCGTTGTGAGCCTATTGTATGTTGCTCCTAGATGTATTTCCAAAAAAAAAAAAGTTTCATTTTTTTCCCCGGGAGGTGTGGTAAGACTGTTACGTGCAGTTTTCATAACTGATAATGTAGTCTGTCTGTATGCTTGTTATATTTTGAATAAGATTTTTGGGTCTAATGTATTTTTCATTGGAACCATAATCTAAGGGGCGAATACTCATCTTTTGCTTTGAGGGAAAGTAAATATGTAGTTACTCCTCTTTAAAAGGTGACACCAGCTGACTGGATAGGTCAGAGGGCATGCGAACTGCGCATGTCCAAACTAAGAGAGTTTTTTAATGAAGATTTCCGGCGGGAGGCCGTGTTTTTGTTCTGGGTCTGTCAGACGGAATGTCTGATTACTTCTCTGCATTGCCTTTTGGGGATGGAAACTCTTCCACTATATTTAGAGTCCCCTGTGTTATTTCTGTTCGTCAGGAAGACGACAGTTGCTTCGAAGTTGTGTTAGGAATTCGTATCAAGGTAAAATAACGAAACTTTCACACTTCCTTTGTAAGGATCATATTTTTGAGTCAACCAGTGACAAGAGCTCACAAATGGTTGGAAGGCAGAGTATTCCTCTTGTTACGCTCGTTGGAGCCATCTAAGACTGTTTTTCTAGATTTACACACAGAGACCCATGAGAATAGATAGTATTCTACAACCCGCATGATTAGCGGTATATTTTGAACTTAGACACTTATGTCTACAGAAGAGGAATCCACAGTGTTTACTGTTTGATAGAGGCCTAATATATATAACTATCTGGAGTGGAAGAACAGATGGGTTATTAGTTATTGCTATTATAACTTTGAAAATGAAAACTCGCCTGATGTACAAGGGAGTTGTATAAGCCTATCTTCGAAAGGACAGCCTATCTTCGATACGTCCGATTAGAGGGATGGACTATGCTAATTTCGTCGCCCGCCATGTTTGGGAGGTCGACTTAAGAAGAATGACTTTGATGAGTCAGAAAGAAACTGTTGGATGTTTATACAGTATTTACCCGTTGTGTAATACGGGGTTTTTCTGCTAGTTGTGGAATGAGAGAGGTATTGGAGTCTGCAACACTTTGATAATCATATAATTATTGGAACTTATGTACATGCCATTGTTGTGAACTGTTTTCATATCCGCCATGTTCCTGTGTCATGCTTACATGGAGTTGTCTTCGTCTTGTTGCTGTGACCATAATAAATGATCAAAACGTACACAGCTGTTCACCTATATTTTGACTCCATATTTGTAACAAGTACAACATATGCTTCCATCAACTTCACATCTACATCCTTCAAGGTGATGAATGCCACACACACTCTTGTACGTTACGTGTGGTGATACCAGTCTGCACTGATACATAGATGTCCACCTTGACGAACTACCATGTCACACATTCGCGATTAGTCATATTACAGCACGATACATCACCAGCCACGACCACCATAGCAGTATATATAATATATATATATATATATATATATATATATATATATATATATATATATATATATATATATATATATATATATATATATATATATATATATATATATATATATATATATATATATCAGCCTTACTGCATCAGTTGAACATATGTTTGCAACCTTATTGGTAACACGACTGTTGGTGTATTCTAGAGAATGTGAATAGTGTATGTGATTTGGATTATGATATATTAAATGTGACGTGATGATGTTCCGCGTAAGGTGTATTTAAAAGGCCTTTATATATTGTTATTTACCAGCGCGTTGTGTTCTGTCCCGCGCTTGGAAGTGGATGGATTAAAAGACACGTCGTTTTCCCGTGTCAGAAGGAGGTCTATGGTAAGACCATTATATACTATTGTTTGAATGCACGTTGTGTGCTTTACCGCGCCAAAAGGAGGTCTACGTTATAAGACCCTGGCTGTTCCAGTGTTTGGAAGCCTAATAGGAGCTTTGATAGAAAGCTCGTATGTATTGACACTATATGCGGCTTGTGGTTTTTTCGCGCTGTGAAGTTCTGGAGGAACTTGGATGCCTGGTGATTAGACCAGGGATAGAGATATATGTGCGAGGAGTGAATGCCGCACTTACATTGTATACATACCATATAGATATATGTTCGCGGAGTGAATGCCGCACTTACATTGTATGCAGACCATAGAGATATATGTGCGAGGAGTGAATGCCGCACTTACATTGAATGAAGTCGTTACCAGTACGTAAGGATGACTGTACTACATATTCTAATTATGCAAATATTTAGTACGATTGTTACTGATGTCCAGGACTAAGCTGTCGATATTATATGTATGGAACTGTGACCCAGACTTCTGTCAAGTTATTCATTTGCGTACGTACTGTCTTGAGTGTCAGTTCAAGTTATACACCAAACATTATACAGTAGGATGCTTACGAAATCTATCCTGTAACATTTGGACCTTGCTGATGATATTTAAACTAATTATCCCCCTGGAACCTATACGTTAAACATCTGCCTCCTGACACTACCTATTGCAACAGTGGTGGTTTCCAGAGTGAATATATAGTTAACCGCTTTTCAGCAATTCTGACGTCAGATGAACATCAGGCCAGGAGGATGTTAGCACGCCTGGATGAACTAGTCAGCTGGTGCAGAATGAGCTTCAAACCCAAGAAGTCGAGAAGCCTATCAGTCAGGAAAGGGAAGATAGCAGAGGTCATATTCACGGTTTCCAGCCAAAGAATCTCTACTGTCATTGAGGAACCTGTTAAAAGTCTTGGCAGGGTGTACGATGACTCTTTAAAAGACTCGAAGGCAGTGCAACAGACAATAGAAATGGCAGACAGAGGACTACAGATCATAGACCAAAGCAGACTCTGGGAAAGTTCAAACTGTGGTGCCTCCAGTTCATGTTGATACCGAAGTTGCTGTGGCCACTGCTTATATATGAAATAAGCACAAGTACAGTGGAAGCTATAGAGCAGAAGGTCAACAAGTTCATGAGAAAATAGCTAGGGGTACCACCAGGTCTGTCAGATGTAGCACTGTACTGCAAAAAGTCAAAACTTCTGCTTCCCTTCAAGTCAGTTGTTGAAGAGTACAAAGTTGGAAAAGCAAGGCTTGCAATGATGCTACGCGAGTCAGCTGATGACGTGGTTAAGTCTATTCAGCCCACACTGAAAACGGGAAGGAAGTGGAGAGTGGAAGAAGCTGTTGATGCTGCCGAAGAGTCACTCAAACTGAGAGAGGTAATCGGATATACACAAAAGAATAGACGGGGATTTGGGCATGGTGACATCCGCTGGTGGTCCAAGGCATCAAACAGGGAGCGCAGAGACATGGTAGTTCAGGAGATACGAGGAGCTGAGAATGATAAGAGGTTGCTAAAAGCAGTGCAGCAGGTCCAACAAGGCCAATGAACTACATGGGAAGGAGCCCTGCAGAGATGCTTGACATGGAATGATATATGGCTTATGGCACCTCTTAGGCTCAGCGTCGTGGTTAGATCGATGTATGACCTGCTGCCGTCGGCCACCAACCTTGTGAAATGGGGAAAGTCAGATGATGAGCAGTGCCCCCTGTGCCAGGGGAGGCAGACACTTGAACACGTGCTCTCAGCGTGTAAGGTGGCATTAGAGCAAGGACGATACACTTGGCGCCATAACAAAGTGCTAAATGAGCTTGCTGCGACAATAGATCAGGCAAGAATGAAAGCGAATAGCAAAGTCCGGCCAGACACCACAAATACATACTTTCTGAGGGCAGGAAAGTCAGCACACCCCAAACCGAGTAAACCTGGTAGCAGTTTACCATCTCTTCTTGACTGTGCAAACGACTGGGAGATGGCGGTAGACCTACCTGGACGGGGGGCATATCCAGACAGTATCAGAAAATCCCGGAGACGGCCGGATATAGTGCTTCATTCTTCAGCAACGCTTCAGGTCATACTGATTGAACTGACTGTGCCATTTGAATCCAGATTAGACGAGCAACATTCATTCAAAGCGGCCAAGTATAGCGATCTGGCCGCGGATCTGAGACACGATGGATTCAGTGCAAGGGTCATGGCGGTTGAAGTGGGCGCAAGAGGGCTTGTGGCTGCATCAGTGTATGATTTATTGAAACTGTTGGGGCTGAAGGGACAGTCTAGAACAAGGGCACTGACGAGGCTTAGCGAAACTGCCGAAAAGGCATCAGGCTGGCTGTGGAACAACCGCAATGGGCAATGGAAATCGTGACAATAAACGGTTCGGTACAAAACACCAAAATTTTTCTAAGTCCACAGCGCTGAGTTTTTCTGGTGTGCTAGTGAAAGGGCTGCGACTCTGGGGCAACAGGCGATGTATACTATAGGGAGTGTGTCAGGTACAGAATTTCAGTGGCTTGCGGCGCGAAGTGGCTAAGGCTCGTCGGCTGCGCGTTTGTGTCTCAGTGTGTGTCCTTAGTTGTGAAGGGCGACGGAACGAACGGAATAATTTGTCTTCTCTTTGTTACTTTCACAATTGCCCCCACGGCTGGCGTTGTGGATTAAAAGTTGCTACCGTAATTGAAATGGGTTCATTTTCGATACAAGACAACAGGAAGCTGAGACGCTTGGGAGTCATGACCCAAGTGGGCCCGCCCCCCTTAGAGTGTAAAGGAGTAATCGGGCCGAAACACTTGTCGGATGGGGGGGACTACTTCTGATGATCAGATTGCTTCCCGTTGTATCGCTCTGTAAAGAGTTTCCTATCATGGGCCAGTCTTATGGGGTGTGATACCCACGATATTCGGACTACAGAAGGAGTTCAGTACATATTTCGAGTGATTTAGGGTGCTCAATTTTCTGAACCCAGGACTACCGCGGAGAATCAATCAACCCACCCCGGAACCTTGAAGTACGGTAGAACTTCAGAAATTCTTTGGACGGTAAATGAAAAGTTTTGACACTAGTGAAATTCATCTAAAAGATTTGTCTGCACGCAGCCAATTGACATAATATGCTGACGTCAGATATCAACACCCATACATCTGATTTCTATTTTGGAGTCAACGTAACTGAGTTCTGAAAGACAGACGTAATTTCTACATAGAACTGGTCATCTACGGTCCTGAGTCAAGCCGGAAAAGTAAACACGAAGTGCGTGGACTTTCTGCCAATCAGCGTAAAACGGTCATGTCATGACCTAATTTACACGGTTCAGCGGGTCCTGTTTACTGACAGACATCGGTACGGAGTGTGCAAGGACAACTTTGCTTATGGGTGTACTCGGCCAAGTCATCGCATCGGAATCTGCCTGAGGTAGCTTGTTTTTTCAACGTTGCAGTATTTGCAAGCGACGTCTTGTCTTTGACGGGGTGTACTGGCCCGTCCAAACTTATCAGAGGACCTGTTTGTACGTCACGTATGTTGTGCTGTCATTTTCATCATCAAGCCATCGGAAAGAAGTGGAATATACAACACATCTTGAACATCAGTCTACAGTCAAAATCAACGAACCTATCTGTATTAAAGATACATATTACTTGTTGTTAATTTGTATTAGAAACTGAACTGTGTGATTTGTGTATTTTTGTGCGTAGTGTTTATTTTTTTCCCCTCTCGTTGTGCTGCAATTTGTTATGTTTCGTTTTGTTTCGTTAATACTAATCTGTAGTTTTCGTATAACTGACCTCTTCTTACTGTTGTGTGTATTCGTGCATGTGTAAGTTCTTCGTGTTAGTTTCTGCTTTGTATTTGGTACTGTGTATTATATATTAAGGTTGATATTATAGATTAATTATCTAGCTTAATTACAAGAGTTTTTTTGTGTTTAATTTTAATACATTAGTCTAGTAGTTTTATTATAAATAGACTGTATTAGTTTTATTTGTTTGTTAGTTGTAAAGCTTATTTGCTAGGTCTTTTCCATCATCTGTTACAGTTTGTTGATTTATTATATTGGACTCTTTGTTAAGCCTTCGTAATTATTCGGTGTTATACTACTATCAGCACTATTCTTCTGTCATCTGGTAGAGACTATAGAAGCTTATATTTATTCCTTTTTCTATTTTTGGTTCTACATTACTTTGAAGTATCGACTTAGATATTTTATGGGTATTCATTTCTTGTAAGTTTGTATTAGGATTAGTGTTAGTCTACATCATATTTAAGTGTGTCTAAATGTGGTTATTAGTTTAATGTTTATGGCAATACTTTTGAGTAGTTATTTACATTGTTTTGTATCTTGTACAGAATCTGTGCGAGGTTGAACATCAGTGAGGCAAGCTTGCTGTAGTGCCAGTCATATTAACACAGATATCCTTCAGCTGTAGATCTGCATTATCTCGGTGGAACCATAGACTGTAATCTAGACATACTTAAGATAAGTCACAGTTTATGCCATTGTTGCACTTCTTTGTTCAAATACCATTCTACTGACATTCCTGATGGTCGTTCATTTGTATTCGTTGTTGTATTAGCGTTTTATATTTGTGTTACTTGTTTATATATTATTAATACTTTTTTCTTCATTAGAAGGAATTGGTATTAATCTATTCTGTAGGTTTTTGTAAAATTAATTCCAATGTATGGGAGGAACGGTCTTGGAGAGACTTGGTGTCTAGTGCCCCGTGGAATTTTTTGAACATTTATTGGTGTTAGCGGTTTCAGTTTGGTTTGTGTAATCATTGTTGCATAACTTAGTTTTTTTTTTGGTCGTGGTTTACTTGTAGTATTCTTGTGGTAATTTTCTACTATCTTGTAAATAAGTTCATTTCACAGTTCTATTATTGTTTTTGTTTGTTTTGCAGGTGTGGTAGTTTACATCTAAAACTACTTCATTACTTTCTTATACTTTCTTTATCTACCTATATACGGTCTTGTATTATCCCCCACCTGTCAGTTGTTGTTCGTTTGTCTATGATTTTAGTGTCACCGGTGTATTTCATTATTATCATCATTCACTGTGTTTTGGTCCTGGTTCATAGTTACAAATAGTTTGTATGATTACTGTAACCCTCAGATTTCTCCTCCTTCACTAGATGTAACAAACAGATGTAACAGTCTGATTTCTTTATTGAATTGCAAAGTGTGAAATCTGTTATTTGTACCGTGTTGAAGTGTCGCTGAGTGGGCGTGTCGTTGATCACCTCGACAGTTCAGTGTTGCGTGTATCTAGGTCAACAGCGTAAGGCACTGCCAGGGGTGTAATGCAGACACTCATACATAATAGCATACATGTAGTTTCTCATGAGTGTAGTACCCGTAGTGAGATGCAGTAGAGAGTAAAGGTGTGGGTGTAGGAAACAGCAGATCGTGGACACGAAGTCGTATAGGCTCTTATTCATCTACACCAAACTCACTCCACCACAAGTAGAAGTCATAGATGTGCATAATACGGATGACTTTTCCAACATTTATTACTGCAACAGTACGCTGACAGACGACACAGTCAATAGCACAAAGGATCATAGACATTTCATGTGTGGTAAATAATAATAATATCGAGCATCATAAATCTTGCATAGCTCATGTGTAAGATGCTAGTAAAGCTGGCTTGACAATATACATTCTTTCTTACTGTAGCTCAGGACCCCTGACTAAACGCGTCGGGTAGTCGTTCAACAAATATGCCGCACGATAAAGGCGGATCTAAATGATCAATAGCAAAGTCTATGAACTTGTTTTAACGAAAGTTAAGACTTCATCTGGCTTCACCCGCCAGACACTTCTTCTGCTCAAAGATATCGGCCGAGATATCGGGCCTCTATAATAATTCAAACAACAGTGTATTCTTCTTAGGCAGGTATAAACATCCATTCCGAAACATAATATCTCTTCACTGGGCTTCTGAAATATAGCTCAGTAATAATAAGTTAGTTGCTTATCCTTTACAGGACGTGACAATCAACCCCAGCTTTTATTGGCTGTTTGTGATTTTTCTAGGCAATTCTTTTTCATTCAGTAGTTTGCCATTGCTTCTGAACGGTACGGTGCTTATACCATTAAAAATCCACACAAAGCGATCTGCTACCAAACCGCCTGCCGCAGGTTTCAAACCTGGTATATCTGGATTATAAAACTGCTTCATATCCATTAATAATAATAACTAGCTAGAAATATAGCTAGACGAATCGTCTTAGGTGGCTATATCGAGCACACAAACTGGACTCTGTATAACAAAGAACTGTGAGCTCCACTCACAGGTTCACAAAATGTTCTGCAACTTAGGCATAATAATAAAGTCTCTTTTTACCTTTGCCAGAATCCAAGAAATACACAAATAATAACTGTCGTCATTCTTGACGAACAGAATAACTCTGGGGAGAATCACTGACATCACAGTCACACTGAAGACTATCTTTTCCCCAGAGAATGCAGAGAAGAACAACGGACATCTCGTCCGGTCAGAACCCAGCTCATCACTCAATTCCGGAAGTCTAATCGTTTCGCGCCCAAGAAACTTGCGCATGCGTAGACAGATCTGAGAACAGCTAACCCCATCTGAAGACAGGTCAACTACAATGACTAACAAAGGGAAGATAACCCTAAGTCAACCTGTCCCAGGGAGTTAATAAACAGTTCTCTAACTTAGATCATCAAAAAATATCAAATAGATTTACGTCTTATGGAACCGTCAAAAACGACGGCAACAATTACTGTGTTAGAATTTAAGCATTGTGGGTATGAAGGTCAGAGTATATTGAGGATCAGTGTGTTCAGCTACACATGTCTTAGTCTAGACAGAGGTGGATCTGATTATTATAAGTAACTGAATATTAGGGTTACTAGTTTGTATCATCTTTAGAATTATTGGTGATTTGTTACGGTGTTATTATAGTACCTATGTAGAGGTATATTAATACTGATAATTTAGTATTGTAGTGAATATACGTTCTTATTTGGGAATCTAGTCTGTAAATCTATAGTCATGGCAGATTGTTCAAGAACAATTAGAAACAGAAAGAAAAGAATAGCCTTAAGAGACTTTATTTTGGCTATCAGAGATTGTGAGTCTTACGAATTGTTTAACGCTGTGGTAAAAGTGGATGATAAATACAAGCCACATAGAGCAAAGGTATATCTGATAGAGATTAAGGAAATAAGAGAAGTTACAACTGGAATTGTATTACCAGTATTGGATGAGAGCAAGAGACCAAAACTGAATTTAAAGAGGAAAGCTAATATAGCAGATGATATGGTGAAAATTGAAACTAGGAATGTTTCTGTTCAAACTGAGAGGAAAGTGATCACTGTACAAACAGATAATTGTTGTTAAGACTGTTCAGTCTCAGTTGGGAAAATGTCCAAACTGAATGTGGATGAACCACAAAAGATTATTATCAGTGATGAATCAGTTAGGAGTAGAACTGACATATATTCTATGGAAGGAAGATCAATAAGTGTTAGTAAGAATGCAGTGTTTACAAAAGCCTATGAGACAACAAAGGGAGTGTCAAGGGCTGTGTATGATGGAAAATACCATGCAACCCAACAGGTGTTTTTACCAAAAATGGGTTTTTGTGTGACAAAGATCAGTTAAAGATACACAAATTGATCCAGGAAGAGGGAACCTTCAAGGAAAAGTGTATAATATTAGAAGGAAAATTTAAGACTGTTGAGCAGTTATTAGAAAAGGAATACAAAGATGGTATTCAAAGATTAGATGATGAATTCAAGGTGGATAGGAACAGGATATTAACTGAGTGTAAGGGTAATACTCAAGTTAAAGAGCAACATTGCAAGGTCCTGTTAGCTCGTTGGAAAGAGAAACATTATGCTGTAAAGAAGAGTTTTTTTGATAAAATTCAAGCACTTGAAGAGCAATTTAAGGCTGCTAAACAAAGATTAGAGCAGCACGCCGAAGCATTAAAAGATCAAGCTAAGTCTACGGAGGAGCGACAAGAGGCTGCACTTGATATAGATTCATCAGATTGGGAGAAGGAACCCTTAGATGCTCAAATGCAGTATAGGAGGGCAAAGATGAAGGATGCTGCCTCTGTTGCCAAGAAAGCAGTACTGGAAGAGACTGAAGCTTCAAGGAAGGAAGTGTGGAAGATTGTGATGGATGGTCTGAAAGGGAATTGTGCTGAAATTACAGACCAGTTAGAGTTAATATTATCTTTCAATTTCAAAAACAGATACGTGGATAAAGGAAAAGAACCATTGAAGTTGTTAATGTTCAATGCTATCAAAACGTTACCACCAGATAAGTGGGACATAAGAGATCTGTTTGCTCTACTAAAGATAATGTGCTATTTGGAAATACTTTTGTAATTAGGGTAGTGATGATGAGGGATTCTAGATTGGAAATATTTTTTATGTTAGTTGGAAGAGATTGGTACTTGTTACGACTCAGCATGAGAGCTTAATTGTTACTGTGCATAGAACAGGTTGAAAGCTATAACTTTCCAAGAGACGGTTGTCTAGAGAGACGTAATATAACTTTCAAGAATGGAAATTTGACAGAGTGTATATAAATAACAAATAGTGAATAGGTGTACAGTACAAGTCAGTAGAACTAGGTGTTTGAGATTTACTTATTTCATTAACTAAAGTAGTAAAGCTTAATTGGGAAGTACAGGGTGTAGTATCTAAGGCCGCTGATCACGAAGACATGTGAAATTGGTATATCATCCCTTAATTGATTATTTTGTCTCCCCACTGGGAATGGTTGGTGGAATGGGGTGGACATAGAAGGGTATGGCATAATATGATACAAATTTTTCAAGGCAAATGATTTTATTCTTGCCTAATTTTGTTTATCCATAGGAAAGTATGCTATGCCATAAGATACCAGTGTTGTTGGTGGAATTGTCTATCATTACAGCAGCTGATGGGTGGTCATCAGCAGGCCTGCTTATCGATACCTCTTCTTAGTGAGACATCAGTCCTTTACTCTGGTTTTGGGGCAATTGAAACAGGAATTTACAGATAGACTGCAGAGATTGTTTTATATTTATGAATCACATTTGTGTTAGCTTGATAAGTTGTAAGTGTTAACTTATAATGTAATTATATTACTTTATGAAAGGTGCTGACGTACCTTTTGGTTCACCTATGTATTTTTGTATGTGAATCCACTTATGATTTGGTTAACATACTTATGTATTGCCTTTTTGTTCAATCCCTCTTTTGTTGTTTAATTTGACTTAACATATTTCATCGACCTCCCATTTTTATTCCATGTAATGTTTAAAAAAAATGATGTTAACATTTTTTTCCCCCGGGGGTCGGTGTGAACTGTTAAGTCATATTCTAAGTTAGAGTTAGGTGTTAAGGATTTTTGTGTACGGGGATGATGTTGGTTAGTAAGTAGGTTAATGTCATGAGATACATGACGTTTATACATATGTGTGGGTAGAGAATGGTGTACTCTGTTTAGAGCGTATTTTTATTGAAGTATGCAAGCTTGGAATGTTACATTTAAAAGTTCACTGTATAGAAGCTCGACGCATGGTTGAAGAATACTCAGGGGAGTTCATGTGTGAATTGAGGTTTACAGGCTCATGAGAAAAGCGTGCAAAGTGAATGAAGTTAGCATACGTGTCAGAGAAGTATATTGAGTTGTTAAGGGGAGTCTGTGGCCATCCGTTGTGGGAGACGGTTGGTGTGTTCTAGAGTATGTGAATAGTGTATGTAATTTGGATTATGATATATTAAATGTGACGCGATGATGTTCCATGATTCGCGTAAGGTGTATTTACAAGGCCTTTATATATTGTTATTTACCAGCGCGTTGTGTTCTGTCCCGCGCTTGGAAGTGGATGGATTAAAAGACACGTCGTTTTCCCGTGTCAGAAGGAGGTCTATGGTAAGACCATTATATACTATTGTTTGAATGCGCGTTGTGTGCTTTCCCGCGCCAAAAGGAGGTCTACGTTATAAGACCCTGGCTGTTCCAGTGTTTGGAAGCCTAATAGGAGCTTTGATAGAAAGCTTGTGTGTATTGACACTATATGCGCGTTGTGGTGTTCCCGCGCTGTGAAGTTCTGGAGGAACTTGGATGCCTGGTGATTAGACCAGAGATAGAGATATATGTGCGAGGAGTGAATGCTGCACTTACATTGTATACAGACCATATAGATATATGTGCGAGGAGTGAATGCCGCACTTACATTGAATGCAGTCATTACCAGTACGTAAGGATGACTGTACTACATATTCTAATTATGCAAGTATTTTGTACGATTGTTACTGATGTCCAACACTAAGCTGTCGATATTATATGTATGGAACTGTGACCCAGACTTCTGTCAAGTTATTCATTTGCGTACGTACTGTCTTGAGTTTCAGTCCAAGTTATACACCAAACATTTTACAGTAGGATGCTTACGAAATCTATCCTGTAACATTTGGACCTTGCTGATGATGTTTAAACTAATTATCCCCCTGGAACCTATACATTAAACATCTGCCTCCTGACACCACCTATTGCAACAGTGGTGGTTTCCAGAGTGAATATATAATTAACCGCTTATCAGCAATAACACCTATGTATGTACTGTACTGTACTTACTATCGTTATTTTAATGTGAACTTTCGAAAATACATTACTGTATATGCACAGTATCTTGGCTATTTAGTCAATACAGGTACACTACAGCATCCCATATAACTTTGCTTAATATAAAGTATGATGTTCGCACAACGTTCAAATCGCATAACGTCCTATTTCACAGAACGTGTCGTGGACGTTAAGCGGCGCATGACTATATAGATAGATAGATAGATAGATAGATAGATAGATAGATAGATAGATAGATAGATAGATAGATAGATAGATAGATAGATAGATAGATAGATAGATAGATAGATAGATAGATAGATAGATAGATAGATAGATAGATAGATAGATAGATAGATAGATAGATAGATAGATAGATAGATAGATAGATAGATAGATAGATAGATAGATAGATAGATAGATAGATAGATAGATAGATAGATAGATAGATGTGAGAGACAGTAAACTCCATAATATAAACTTTGATATAATTACTTAATTTTAATGTTTAAGAATAGCTATGTTCATGTGCAATATGAACTTTTACATAACACAGTATAGCGGAGGTCGGAGACCTTACGAACAGGATGTCGACGACGGAAATAATCGAAATGGAAAAGCTCCAGACGTCTATGAAGTGATTGGCCTGGTCCGCAACATGATAAAAAAGGCAGCCAAAGGTTATGTTTTATGCGTGAATATATTTTTGTGTGTAATATTTACTGTTTGTACTTTATCTTATTTCGTTTAAAATGACGAAATTTGTTAACGGCGTCAAGCGATTATCTGTGTTAACTATCATCATGTTCCATTTCGCTCCTAAAGGAGCATCGAACCACCACCACTACAGATGACACACTTGCAGGAAGCCTGCACCAACCACTTACATGTTCTTACAGCAGTGATTTCTTTAGCAATTTGTTTTACGCGAAGAGGTTGCCAGCCTCCGTCTCTTATTGGTCACCTTGCACGACAAGCCTTGTTGGTCACCTTGCACGACAGCCTTATTGGTCACCTTGCTCGACAAGCCTTATTGGTCACCTTGCACGACAAGCCTTATTGGTCACCTTGCTCGACAAGCCTTGTTGGTCACCTTGCGCGACAAGCGTTATTGGTCACCTTGCACGACAAGCCTTATTGGTCACCTTGCTCGACAAGCCTTGTTGGTCACCTTGCACGACAAGCCTTATTGGTCACCTTGCACGACAAGCCTTATTGGTCACCTTGCACGACAAGCCTTATTGGTCACCTTGCACGACAAGCCTTATTGGTCACCTTGCACGACAAACCTTATTGGTCACCTTGCACGACCAGCCTTATTGGTCACCTTGCACGACAAGCCTTATGGAGCACCAGACACCCACAAGAACTACGTGGAACATTGTTAATTATACTGTAGTATTATTTCGTTTTGTTAAAAGAAGGTAACCGTAGAAAGTAAATTGTGACGGTTGTATATGTGACTTCATAAAGTTTAGATGACGTAACGTGCCATATAAAATATAAACAGAAATTATGAAGAGAAACGGTATGGCCAAAGCTACATTCAACAACATGAAACATATATTAATATCTAAACAACATACTCACAAAATCAAACTGAGAATCATCAAATTCTATATATGTTCTTCATTACTGTATGGTGAAGAAGCATGCACAACGAACAAGCAATTAGAGGACAGAACTGAGTCCTTTTAGATGTGGATATATACAATGGGGCACGTCTCATTGAAATAGAGGAAAACAGATAAAAGTAAAAGCTAAAATCAAAAGAGAATTAATAAAGGAGATTACAATTAGGCAGCTAAAATATTTTGGCCGCGTAAAAGGACAACGCATTCCTCAATATCACATCACGAGATGGACAGGACAGAGTCTATCAGAGTGCCCCATCATGACAAGAAACAGGACAGAGTCTATCAGAGTGCACCATCAAGACAAGAGACAGGACAGAGTCTATCTGAGTGCACCATCAAGACAAGAGACAGGACAGAGTCTATCAGAGTGCACCATCAAGACAAGAGACAGGACAGAGTCTATCAGAGTGTACCATCAAGACAAGAGACAGGACAGGGTCTATCAGAGTGCACCATCAAGACAAGAGACAGGACAGAGTCTATCACAGTGCACCATCAAGACAAGAGACAGGACAGAGTCTATCAGAGTGCACCATCAAGACAAGAGACAGGACAGAGTCTATCAGAGTGCACCATCAAGACAAGAGACAGGACAGAGTCTATCAGAGTGCACCATCAAGACAAGAGACAGGACAGAGTCTATCAGAGTGCACCATCAAGACAAGAGACAGGACAGAGTCTATCAGAGTGCACCATCAAGACAACAGACATGACAGAGTCTATCACAGTGCACCATCAAGACAAGAGACATGACAGAGTCTATCAGAGTGCACCATCAAGACAAGAGACAGGACAGAGTCTATCAGAGTGCACCATCAAGACAAGAGACATGACAGAGTCTATCAGAGTGCACCATCAAGACAAGAGACAGGACAGAGTCTATCAGAGTGCACCATCAAGACAAGAGACAGGACAGAGTCTATCACAGTGCACCATCAAGACAAGAGACAGGACAGAGTCTATCAGAGTGCACCATCAAGACAAGAGACAGGACAGAGTCTATCAGAGTGCACCATCAAGTCAAGAAACATAAGACGTTGGGGATCCATTGCAGAAGACCTTCGATGTGAAGATGGCACCTGATGATGATGATCTTACCATATATTAATATGGTTGTTTCATATTGATGAGGTGTAGTTTGATGTTTAAAATAAAACAGGGCACTAAGAAAAAGTGGGCCAAGACTATATTAGGAATACATTTAATCATAAAATACAAAATAATTCGGACACGTGATTAAAATGCAGAAGATACAGGGGCATCAAGAACGTTCTATATTTGAGTGCCAGGAGGATACAAAGTTATAGCGATAACACTGAAAAAAGGATTGATGGAGTGGCGTTAGTGTAAAAGAAGAGTGACAATACTTTTGAGTAAACTAACTCACGATTTTTTTTTTTTGGATCCATATACTATATTTGTTACTGGATAAACATTATGGAACTAGATCAATATTTTCCATCTGTCCATCGGCATAGCGATGGCGTAAATAAAAATTGAGACAAAAGTTGATTGAAAACAATCAAGAGGATTACAGTTTTTTTTTTTTTTTTTTTTGTGGGAATCATTCAGGTGGAAGCCAAAACTAAACGAGAAATTACAAAATGGATATTGTTTTTCTTCTCGTTTCAATTTTTTTTTTTTTTTTTGTAAGCCAATTCTCTTGTGGCCCCCCCCCCCCCGTGTAGGTCCCGGGGGTGTCTTGTGAGATAAAGAAAGACTAACACTACTACTATCTCATGCAATTCGTACAAGGCCACTAATGTGAGGTAGTGCATCTCATCATGTTTAACAAATAGCTACATAAACTGAGCGTGGGAATGCTTCTTTTTGCAGGCTCCCTGGAAGGGTGGTCAGCGACAGTGGGGGGATCCATGTTGCCTAGGGAGAGAAAAGGAAAATGGTGAATTCTGTTTTTGAGCATGACTTCCTAGAATCCAGAAGTCCAGGTTGTCCTCTTGTATGACCCTAAAATATACACAACAACAAACAAACAAAATAACAACCAGACAGGCAAACTTTAATAAAGGAGGCTTACACAGAATCGATCAATCAATCAATACCCTTTAGCTCCCCGAGGAGCATAGGCCTTCAACAAACACATGCCATGACTTCCTGTCCTGTGCCATCCGCTCAAGTTCTTTCCATGTTTTGCTCATCATTTTCACCTCTGTATCCAGTTCCTTCTCCGTGTGTTTTTTGGTCTACCTCTGCCTCTCTTTCCCTGTGGATTCTAGAACAAGGACTGCCTCGTAATGCTATCAACAGGTCTCCTCAATGTGTGTCCTATCCATCGCCAGCGTCTTCATCTCAACTCTTGTTCCACTGGCACTTGTCTGGTTCTTGTCATCAATTCCACAATTTGTGACTTTGTCATACCATTTCAGTCCTTCTATTCTACGCAAGCACCCGTTTATAAAAGTCTGTAACTTTTTAATTGTTGTTTACGCAGAATAGAAGTACTGAAATGATATGACAAGATATTTTAAAATGTGGTATTAATGACAAGAAGTAGACAGCTGCCAGTGGAATAAGAGTCGGGCAAAAGAAGCTGGCTCTGAATAGGGTAAGTAAATAAATTAAGGAGCTGCTGTATAGGACACACCCTTAGAGCGACTGTTGATAGTATTACAAGGCAGGTCCTCTTATGGAATTTCCAGTGAACGAGCATAAAGGTAGACCAAAATCACATGGTTATGTGAATTACATTGATGACATGAAGGAGATAACGAGAAATAGAAAATCTGATAGCACAGAGCGGGAAGGCTTGACCTGTAGTTGATGAAAGCATATGCTGCGCAGTAAGCGATAAGATAATGATTGAGAAAGGTCACAGTCAGTTACTGTCAGTCAACAAAAGTCACATTCGTTCTGTTTCATACTTTTATTTATCAAAGAACATCTTCGCTTGCTCTGTTGTCTGTTCAAAGAGCTTTTCTGTTCTTCTCAAATTCAGGTATCGATGCTGAAGAACTTGAACAAGATACCAGTAAAGTGGCAAAAGCAGCCAAGGCTTATCTTCGAGCAACCGGCAGTAGATGTTAGTATCGATTGCGATTTTTATGATTTATAAATTATCAGATAAGTTGTCAAAGTATTCACAGATTGTGTAGATTTATCACAGTTCGACTCGGATATACGTCACGGAAAAATTACAGTTCTGAGTTTCCACAAGCAATCTTACCAGCTCTACTGATATTATGTACAATACAACAAAAACTAAAGCTGGAAGTCTACTTCTACTACTACAGCTACTACTACTACAACAACAACTACTACTACTGCTATTACTACCACTACTGCTACTACTACTGCTACTACTACTACTAACTACTACTAATAACTACCACTAACTACTACCACTACTACTGCTACTAGTCTTACCTACTACTACTACTGCTACTAGTCTTACTTACTACTACTACTACTACTACTAACTACAGCTACTACTAATACTGCCATAATTATCACCACAATATCATTACCTACTACTGCTACTAACTACCACTAACTACTACCACTACTACTACTGCTACTACTCCTACTACTACTAACTACTTCTACTACTAACTACCACTAACAACTACAACAACTACTACTACTACCACACTAATCACCACAACATCTTTTAATACTTTGGTCTTCATATTTGAGAAGCTTTGCTTATTTGAACGAACATTTAACAATTTTATTCCGTTAGTGCCAACAGACGACATCCGGCAAGTGATTCTAGATGTTGCCGTTAAATTTAACTTAACGCTAACAGTATCGGAACTCTTTGAAAGTAAGTTCGTTATTATAGAATTACTAACATTTTTCAGGGAAAAATAACTAGTCAGTGAAGCGAAAGTGTCAAAGGTGAAGTCAGTCCTAATGTAGAGCTCTGAAACATGGAGTACAGGAAAAAACAACAATCAAGAAATTGCAGCCTTTTATAAATGGGATCTTGCGTCGAATGAAAGGATTGAGATGGTACGGCACGGTTACCACCGCGGAACTGATGACAAGAACCAGACGTACCAGTGGAACAGGAGATGAGAAGACGACGCTGGCGATGAAGCTGACACACACTAAGGAAACCTGTTGACAGCATTATCACGCATGTCTTTTTCTGGAATCCCCAGGGTAAGAGTCGTAGGGGTAGACCAAAGAAGACAGAGAGAAGACAAATGGACAATGAAAACATGAAAATGATGAGGAAGACATTGAAAGACTTTAGGCTTATGGCCCCTGACAAGAAAACTTGATATTTTTTTGATGAAGTCCTGTGCTCATTTGGGAACTAAAGTCTGTTGATTAATTAGTTGATTGATTGATTTATTGATTGATTGAAGCAGAAGCTACAGTGAGCTATGTGGAAGAAAGTTGTAACAATCGTAACTGCGTAATATACGTATATGCGGTATACTGGGCGGAGCATCAATGGAGGCGTCGCTACAGTATGATAGGGAATGCCTATTGAACGTTGTCAAGAAGGTATCTAGAAATTGGTTCGTTCAGAAATGAAAAGACATATTCGAGATAAGGACAAGAAGAAGAGAAGGCGAATGCTCTCCACTAGAAAGTGTTTCCTAACAAATCATGGAAAATTGTCTATTTCCCGATGACTTTAGCTTCTTTACTTCATATCTCAATAAACAAAATGTCTCCAACCTCCTAAGTGAAAGATTTTACCTATTTGTAAATACTTAATAAGACAGCACAAGTGATACATTAAATAACTACGTAATGATCAATGCGGTTATACAGTTTATTGGTTAAAAATATACACATAAAGGGTTAGTAGAAAGTAAAAAGAATGATGATGAAAGACAATTCACACATCCGTGACATGTAAAAATGTAGTTAAATAAATATGAGATTGAAACTAGGAAAATAGTGAAATGATGATGTGATATATTAAGTGTTACTACTCTGATGACCACTCTACAGTGTTCATGAGTCTGTTAAATTTCCTCCACTGTATGATTATGCAGAGGTATGGCTGACTGTCCAATTTAGATATATATTACGCCGTATGGGTTATGTCCAATGCGAGTACTTATTGATGAACCTCTTGCACGTGTAGTAGTGAGAACTTGTAAGTTGTAATGTCCCTCAACGATTGGACCCCTCATTAGCGTCGACAATCTGTTGACATTTGTCTCAGGAAAATGTCTGCTGTCTGATCTTGAAATGATACCAGAGATGACCAAGACTCTACTCCACCTCCAAGTGGTGGTCCTGGAAACAGGCTGCATCACTGCAGTCTGGCTGAGTGAGTAGGGATCGAAGAGGGAAGGCTAACCCAGTCCAAAAAAATGCCGTGCGGAAGTTGGATGTGTCGACCAAAAGCCGCAAATATCGCAGCTTCGCTGTAAACGGGCACAACGCAACCAACGTCCTTTTCAGGACGAAGGAGGAAGAAGAAAAAGAAGAAGAAATGATACTGACTGCACTGGAACTCTTCCCGAAATTATTTTCTGGTAACAAGTGTTTTTCGTGCTATAAAGTTTGCTTTAATACACGATTAGAGTAGATGAATTCACTTCGTGCACTGACGCACTGAGTACCTGAACTTGATGATTTGAACTTGAAATATATATATATATTGCTACCTTTGACGAATCACTTGTGATTAATTGATCTTGAATTATAGACTCATCAACCTGTGAGTATATGATCTTGAATCAGAAAAACAGCTTTTAAGAGTTGATCATGAGAAAATGGGGAATCGACCAATGAACACACGGAGAAGAAATCTGAATACAGACATGAAGTACCTAAATAAAACATGAAAAGACCTTGAGCTGATGGCACGAGACATACATTTGGCATAGGTTCTTTGAAGGACCAATCTTCTTTGGGAAATTGAATGGTGATGTTGCCTCAAAGTCCATTTTACGTACAAAGACAAGGAAGGACAGGGAAAACAATATTTTGGCGAAAAGGCGGAAAATGATAACAGTGCGTAGCGCCTTATATGAGCTGAGTTTTGCCTGGCTACCACAAATAATGGCAGCTTCAGGCAAAGACAACCAAGGCTTTTAGAGAATTGATTTATTATAAAGGAACTTTGCAAGTTCACATTTGCCTAGGACCTTAAACAGTCTAATACCGCCCCTGAACGCAAAGTATGAAACAGTGAGGTCTTAGTAAAGTGAAAGTGTATTATCTGTTCATCAAAGACGCAGAAGACGAGCCAGCTGTAATGATGGGTACCTGACTCAGCTCTGAGTTATAGAAGAAGGCAAAAGCAGCCAGAAGAGGAGCTGTCAGCTCATCTAATACTGTAAAACTGAGATCTAGTATAAAGAATATTCTCTCCCCTACTGCAGTATCTTTTGTGGGACTACCTTAGCTTTATCTGTCTTCTTTTTTGTGGATCCTTACCCCTGACTGCTTTGTCAGTCAGTGACCTTCATGCCTAGCGGTGTCTGGCAGGGTAGCAGCCTACTGTGTCTACTTTGCGCGGTCGGTGGTCATCCTAAGTGCAGTGTCCCAACTCTGGCCATACTTTGTATCTCGGCCTTCCCAGTTCTTCGCGAGGTTGTCTTTGGCCTCTTTCGCCTTCCTTCTGGGGTCCAAAGCATAGTGTTTCTTATGATGGTGTCGGGATCTCTTCTCAGGACATGGCCAACCTAGTTCAAGCGTCTGCCCGCGATGATGGGGTGCATATCTTTGTAACTGTACCGTGTACGCAGATAGATCTATATTTACCTGTAATATGAATTATATCCTTTGTTTAGCTTGTCTACACTTCAGTTGCTGACGTCGCTTTTTAAGGTTGACGTCGAGATAATTTTGTTTTAAAAAATATTTGATACGCGTTTAGGTGCACAGAGCGGGGTCATGTTCAAACCATTTAGGTGTATGCACCAAAAAACGCAGCAGGAATAAGTTGTGCGAAAGCTAGTTGATAGATGACGTAGCTGTGTTACCACTAGTTACTGTGTGTCCAGTTTTCTCTCAGAATC
Organism: Oreohelix idahoensis; assembly: GCA_024509875.1. NCBI lineage: Eukaryota > Metazoa > Mollusca > Gastropoda > Stylommatophora > Oreohelicidae > Oreohelix > Oreohelix idahoensis. The sequence continues at coordinate 31,538 of JAMPIV010004248.1, read as the reverse complement.
AAAGACTCAGTAAACTTTGCCGTCACCCACAAGAAAGGAAAATAAAAAATACCTTTTAGCTAGGTGGCCGATGTCCACTGTCACGGATTTGCCTCCCTGTTTTGCAGTAGTGGGCTCAACAATGGCCAAAACTCAAGAATATATCTAAACTTGGTCGTCAAAGGTGTTTACCTTCGCACAAGATTACTCTTGGCATAGATGTAGATAGAGTGTAATGTCGATTCTGTCCAAAGGAAGCGATCACAAGATAATTCAGAAGTCAGGAACCATGTGGCATAGCGCTGAGCAATAGTTAATTTATATCTGTCCGTCGGCTTTTGTGAAGGATTTGGGCAATTGATTTTAGCCCGTTCAAGCCCCAAACTCAGTTAACTCATCGAATTCCTCTTATAAAGGTGTAGTTCTTTTTGGAGGTAAAATATATGTCTAAAGTATATATATATATATATTTATATATATATATATATATATAAATATATATATATATATATATATATATATATATATATATATATATATATATATATATTATATTTATATTATATATAATATTCTGGCTCATACGCTTGCTTTCATACATATAAAAAAACTAAAAGCGACTATGATTGTTTAGTTTTAGAACAACATGTAACAATTTTAATAATGAATTAGTCTTTAACAGTTAAAATAAATATAGAAAGTTTGGTGAAATTTTGCTGTAAATACAATTTTTCGTCACCGAGACGTAGGTCAGGATTTATCAAAGTCCGTTGCTTTCGACTATTTTTACACGAAAACTTAACTCTACGTGAGTCATGTCGCCGTGATTTCCGTCACTTCTTTTTGGTGATTGTGGTAAAGTGGGATGTTATAAATATTTATAGGGGACTTAGTGTACTGACTGAGATCAGCTGTGAAGGTATCTGTATCTAATAGGTGTAGTGTTTTACAGATAACCTTACTTTCTACCACATTTACCTCAGTCAGAATTATTCTGGAATATTGTGATGACTACGTTAAATGTCTAGGGTATGTATATGATGAAGTGTAAGTCACAACAACAACAGACAGATAAACAATTTAATTTATTCCACCACACTTGACAACACTGTGACACTCACACACATTCAACACTCTATAAGACTATCTTAAATGAGGCACTGGTAAAGTTTCAAATATAAATATGTATTAACTACTTTCACTAATATATGTGTCCTGATTCAAACACAAAGTGAACCAGGAATCACAATCAATTGTAATTACAATTTATATGTACAGAATTTATCAATATGAACCTAGTAGTGACATATTTTATTAATATTATCCTATGTGTGTCAGTTGTGTAGTAGTAATATGAGGTAATACTGGTTTTGTTTTTTCAAGCTATGTTGTTATTTGTCATCATGACTTCAAGTGTTTGTTTAACTTGGAAATAGTATGGGGAAAAGTTCACAGTTCCTATCAATTTAAACACTGTATTTTCCCTCTGTTTTATTATAAAGTCAGATTTTGAGGGGGGGCATAATGTTGAGCTCCTCTGGCCACAGACGCTTATCTTTCGTGATGGCGGCAGGAAAAGACTCCTCTGCTTGATAGCCTCCCTGTGTTCTGGAGGCACCTCACTGGTCACTATCTGGACCCAGGAGTATGCTGTCAGCCTCTAGGTTCAGCAAAGCTCAGACCAGGTGCTGCTCAATAACTTTAGGACCACGGTCCCTGAAACAAGAAGGTTGTACCTCCTATTTCAGAACTAATTTATAATACATTTCCAGACTGAACACAATACATAACAAACACTGAGTTCAGAGCGGTAGGCCAACTGCTATCTTCATCTGGAACAATTTTCACCAGTATACTCCTCCCTAATGGTTACTACGCCTGTGCAATTCCAGCATTATTTCTTTCTAGTCGATAAGATAGGTGTCAGTGTACTGTTTGGCAATTCCATGTAGTTTTACTTTCCTCCGACACCTTCTGTTCAGGTTGGAGCACTATATAGGCTTTACCTCATGTTCGCTACTGAACCACACATATATACAGACATAAATTATCAATTTACATTCAATTTTCATTAAAAAGATATCAAATATTTCAAGCTTATCCCAATTCATGGAATAATACACAGTTACGTTGACTGGCAATGAATATAGCACAATTTCGATCTGCCGATGTCCCAGGCTTTTATTTAGAAAAATATGCACTGGCGCTCAACGCACTGGTTCTTTAGTAAGTTTATTTGAAAATGTGGTGCTGACCTGACGCCTCTGATTGACTATATTGGCAGGTCTAACCAATCGAGCCATGTTTACACAGCTTTTCAACAAAGAAGTAGTATTTATAGTCCGACTAATCGTGTTTAGCCTTACATTTACTTTCCGCCAATCAAATAGGAGGTAACATGTCAGCCTATTTCCCGTACAATGGTGGTGTGAAAATCTGCCACTGAGCGATTCTGATTTTGGTGTTGTCTGACATCCCTCACTATTTCTTTTGGCTATAATTTGTTAATTCCTAGACTATTTGCGTAACGTTTAACATATTCTTTGTCAGCAAGTCCTAAGGAACCCAAATATATAAATTTAATGGGGCTAAGGGGCTGCGTTCAAAATATGTATTTTCCAGGATAGTCGTGTATTTTTTTTTTATTTTTTATGTTTAGAACCGCCACCTGTCCTGCTGTACTGTCAGACTAATGTCAGGATTTTAGACATAAAACAGTAGAATGTCATGTTTCCTAATAAGCGTTTTGTAAGTTTTTAAAAACTAACTCTCGTATGGGAAGTGTTGTTTATCACTGTCGATTTGAAAAAAGCTAGTGCTTGTGGCCTTACACGCGTGTTAGGGGTTGGCATTAATTGTGTATCGCGAGACTGTGGTAGTGTGGCCTGCGTTCCGGCTTTCAGCCCTCCCTTCTTTCTATCCTTAGTCCATCTGTCTTTCGTTTATGGTAACTTAGTGTATAAAATGACATGAATGGAATATTAAATATAGGTCAGCTTGCGTATCTCAAGGTTTTTCTTAGAAAGGCAGTACACGTTTTATCGTAGAAAGCGGGTATTGAAGCAGTAGGCTTTTACTATCAACGTGAAACGTTACAATTTGCAGACGAAGTAGAAAACAAGGGGGATTTCGAGTACAGTCATTGTGACAGCACTGTTCTTTACCATTCTTCTTTCCTTTTATTAAATTTATTTGTTAGGCTTTACATTTACTTTTTAATTTATATATGTGGATTAGAATATTTCACGACATCTCCCCTCTTAAAACAGACATCTTATGTCAGTCCTTTATTCTATATACACATAGATAAATGTAAGTCAACTTGACTTTACTCTGCTGTTGTGCTATCATGGTTTTATGTAGTTGGGTCCATTCAGAGTAGGCACTACTCATGAAATCTGCCTCAGACCTCTACAACCAATAATATCTTCGGTTATGTTACTGAACAGCCGCAAGTGTGACTGCTTGTCTTAATGCTGCTTCACAACCCGTATTCACCATTTCTCTTCTCTGAGTCTGCGCAATGACATGTCCAGAGAACATTAGATTCTCCCCCCAAAATGTACGTTATGAGGAGATAACATATACCTGGTGATAGCAGAGTTTTCGTAGGGGATCCCATAATCTTCTTATTAGCCTGTATGAAACATTCGGAATATCCTCAATCAAAGAGGCAACTCAGGGATTCATTACGTTCCTCCGAAATGTACATCCAACAATTTTGTCCTGATCTCAGGTTTTACTGGAATCTGCTAGTATTCCACCTGTCCTTCTGTAATAGCATTCAGTCTCCTGTAATCTATACAGAGTCTATGTTCTCCAGAGGGCTTCCTTAAGAGTACAACACCGGAACTATACGAAGATTCACTGTGTGAAATAATTCCTTCCTTCAACAGATAGTCTATCTCTTCCTTCAAAGCTTTCTCCTTAGCAAACGGAATCGAATATGGTTTCATACAGACAGGTGTGGGGTCTATCAGTTTCATATCATATTCCAATAGGTTTGTATGCCCTGGTCGGTCTGTTAACACCTCTGCATGATTATTAGAACCTGTTGCACTCTCTCTTTCTGAGTTTTCGTTAAATGTGTACTGATTTTCACCTGTGCTGCTGTCTCACAGGGGTGTAATGGATATTCAAATGATGAAAGTGGTTCCTTTTTCATCTCCATGGCGATGGACAAGGTCAACAAGTGTGTCTCTTCCTGATGTTCTCTCTCCAAATATTTCTTCAGGAGATTCACATGATAGATTTTTTCTTTCCCCTTCTTATCTATCTTATAATTTGTTCTAGACACCTTCTCTAGAACTGTATATGGACCTTGCCATCCAATTTGTAACTTATTCTGACTCCCGGGCAGAAGAAGCAGTACCTTCTCTCCCACAGCCAAATCTCTGTCTTTAGCTTTCCTGTTATAATAGGCAGCATGTTTCTTCCTGGCTTGTTTCAAATTTTCATTGGCAAGTTTCCAGCCAGTTTTTTAAACGAGTGGTCAGCTCATTCACATATTGGTATGAAGATGTAATGTTTTCCTCTGCCTTTTCATCAGTCCACGTTCTTAACAAAGCTACATATGGACCTTTAATTTTGTGGACCTATTTGTCCATGCACCGGTATGGTCTCTCCACTCGAAGCTCTATAGTGATGATTTTTCTTCCCAGAATTATCATTCACAAAACGACCGCTACCAATTTTTCTTTTGGGGCTTTCTCCCCACTTAAAATTCTTGATGAGAGATTTCCTCTCTACATCCTCTTCCTCCAGTTTGTTTAAGTCCGATTGAGGGATTTTCGGCTTATCCTGGGGTAAGACATCTATTTGCACTCTCCGCATAGTGGCCATTGTAAAACAGTTAAGTGAAGCTTGTCCGTGAAAAGGGGCTTCCCATTCCATTTGGTCCACTTTATCAAATCTATTTTTCTTTTTATTATCAGGCCTAATTTTGCCCCTTGGCGTGTCCAGGTCCTGATCAATGTTCCCACTTGTGGGTGTTCCCTCATGTGCTATGCTACACCTTTCTACAAAATTCTCAATGTCCCATCTTGCTTTGGGCCAATAATAATTGTGAGCCACCTTTTGGATGATGGTACCTATTTTCTCATGGTCCCCATCTGGTTTCACATGTAGGCTCCTTATTAATTCTGCCCTATATCTTTTAGGAAGTACCAGCTGTCCCTGACCTTTGGATCTAGCTCCAGTCTTCCTATACATCAACTTGTTTTTCATGTAAAAATCTCCCTTGCCTGGAGTTGTATGACAAGTTGACAATTTCCTGAAACAAGGCTTGAGGGTCTTATCCCCAGCCTGTGCCTTCCTCATCTCTTCTGGAGTGGTATCTAAAAGAATATCCTCCTCCTTTCTTGAGGTCGACCTGACCTGAAGGGTGGCCATAACTATAGGGTTCCTTCTGCAACGGTCAGTGTCATGATTGTTCATCTTACAATTTTTACACCACCTTTTCCCTTGGTTGAAAGATTTTCTTTCATCATATTTCCTTTCATCGAATTGTGGGGTTTTATTTTTATTGTCATACCGTGGCCTATCAAATTGGTGCTTACCTTTGTTTTGATCTCTAGGATCAAATTTATTAAAGTTCTGTGGTGCCCTAAAATTTTCCACCTGTTTCTTTTTATTACCTGATACCTCTGCCTGAGCCGCTTGATACCTTTCAGCAACATTTAGCAACTCACCCAGCCTCTCTGCACCTTGTTCCATGAGAAACTTTCTCAGGTCTGGAGCCATGGACTCTCTTAATTGTTCTATAAGGACCATTTCCTTAAGATCTTGGGTTTTTCCCCAGAGAAGTCCATTTCTCCAAGTATGTCTCTAACCGTGCAGAGAACTGGTGATAGGTTTCACCTGACAGTAGTTTAGCATTCCTAAATTTTTTCCTATAAAATTCTGCGTTCTTTTCATATCTTAACAAAAGAGCCTGCTTTAGCATGTCATAATTTTCCTGATCACCTCTGCTCATTTTGGCAAAAACTTCATAAGCTGCCCCACGAAGACCTTGAGATAACTTTAAGCTCCACCTTTCTCTCTCTAACCCATATGTGGTAGCTAATAGTTCATATCTATTTAGATAGCTCTCAATATCATCGTCTTTCTCAACAAAATGATCTAAATGAAAATTCATAGCTGAGGTTGAGGCTCCCTGGCTAGCAGTCGCATCAGAGGCAAAGGGACTGGCACCATTTTCAGGAGCATGGCCTTGAAACTCAAACTCCCTTAGTCGTAACTCATGTTCCCTTTGTAATCTCTTCTCCTCCTTTTCTGCTTCCCTTTCTGCAGCTAATCTCTTCTCTTCTCTTTCTGCAGCCTGTCTTCTTTCCTCGGCTTCCAATGCTTTAGCCTCTTTGTCAGCCTCAATCTTTAACCTCTTAGCCTCAGCCTCAATCTGCAACCTCTTAGTCTCAGCCTCAGCCTCAAATTGTAACTTCTTAGCCTCAGCCTCTAACTTTCTTTCGGCCTCTTTTTCTAATCTTCTTTCTTCCCGTTCAATATATTTGTCACATTCAGCAGTGACATAAGCAATCATAATTTGCCCGTCCATTCCTAACTCTTTCGCAGTCTGTACAGCAGCAGATCGAAATTTGGCCAGGTCCGCCATTTCTAACAGGTAAATGTAGGTAATGTCTAACTAAACAATACACAATCTGATATTACTTATCCAAGGACACACCACAGGCACTGAGAGCTCAACCTTATTTATTTCCACCCAAGGATACCTTTTAATTCTTATTATTCCGCATATCTATAACAGGAGAAAGTTCAATACCCCTGGCGCGAGACCCCAATATATGTGGTAAAGTGGGATGTTATAAATATTTATAGGGGACTTAGTGTACTGACTGAGATCAGCTGTGAAGGTATCTGTATCTAATAGGTGTAGTGTTTTACAGATAACCTTACTTGCTACCACATATATACCTCAGTCAGAATTATTCTGGAATATTGTGATGACTACGTTAAATGTCTAGGGTATGTGTATGATGAAGTGTAAGTCATAACAACAACAGACAGATAAACAATTTAATTTATTCCACTACACTTGACAACACTGTGACACTCACACACATTTAACACTCTATAAGACTATCTTAAATGAGGCACTGGTAAAGTTTCAAATATAAATATGTATTAATTACTTACACTAATATATGTGTCCTGATTCAAACACAAAGTGAACCAGGAATCACAATCAATTGTAATTACAATTTATATGTACAGAATTTATCAATATGAACCTAGTAGTGACATATTTTATTAATATTATCCTATGTGTGTCAGTTGTGTAGTAGTAATATGAGGTAATACTGGTTTTGTTTTTTTCAAGCTATGTTGTTATTTGTCATCATGACTTCAAGTGTTTGTTTATCTTGGAAATAGTATGGGGAAAAGTTCACAGTTCCTATCAATTTAAACACTGTATTTTCCCTCTGTTTTATTATAAAGTCAGATTTTGAGGGGGGGCATAATGTTGAGCTCCTCTGGCCACAGCGCTTGTCTTTCGTGATGGCTGCAGGAAAAGACTCCTCTGCTCGATAGCCTCCCTGTGTTCTGGAGACACCTCACTGGTCACTATCTGGACCCAGGAGTATGCTGTCAGCCTCTAGGTTCAGCAAAGCTCAGACCAGGTGCTGCTCAATAAACTTTAGGACCACGGTCCCTGAAACAAGAAGGTTGTACCTCCTATTTCAGAACTAATTTATAATAAATTTCCAGACTGAACACAATACATAACAAACACTGGGTTCAGAGCGGTAGGCCAACTGCTATCTTCATCTGGAACAAATTTCACCAGTATACTCCTCCCTAATGGTTACTACGCCTCTCCAATTCAAGCATTATTTCTTTCTAGTCGCGATAAACGATAGGTGTCAGTGTACTGTTTTTTGGCAATTCCATGTAGTTTTAACTTTCCTCTCCGACACCTTCTGTTCAGGTTGGAGCACTATATAGGCAATACCACATGTTCGCTACTGAACCACACATATATACAGACATAAATTATCAATTTACATTCAATTTTCATTAAAAAGATATCAAATATTTCAAGCTTACCACAATTCATGGAATAATACACAGTTACGTTGACTGGCAATGAATATAGCACAATTTCGATCTGCCGATGTCCCAGGCTTTTATTTAGAAAAATATGCACTGGCGCTCAACGCACTGGTTCTTTAGTAAGTTTATTTGAAAATGTGGTGCTGACCTGACGCCTCTGATTGACTATATTGGCAGGTCTAACCAATCGAGCCATGTTTACACAGCTTTTCAAAAAAGTACTCCTACTCACGTTTCCCCTAACAACAAAGAAGTAGTATTTATAGTCCGACTAATCGTGTTTAGCCTTACATTTACTTTCCGCCAATCAAATAGGAGGTAACATGGGGACCTATTTCCCGTACAATGGTGGTGTGAAAATCTGCCACTGAGCGATTCTGATTTTGGGGTTGTCTGACATCCCTCACTATTTCTTTTGGCTATAATTTGTTAATTCCTAGACTATTTGCGTAACGTTTAACATATTCTTTGTCAGCAAGTCCTAAGGAACCCAAATATATAAATTTAATGGGGCTAAGGGGCTGCGTTCAAAATATGTATTTTCCAGGATAGTCGTGTAGTTTTTTTTAATTTTTTATGTTTAGAACCGCCACCTGTCCTGCTGTACTGTCAGACTAATGTCAGGATTTTAGACATAAAACAGTAGAATGTCATGTTTCCTAATAAGCGTTTTGTAAGTTTTTAAAACCTAACTCTCGTATGGGTAGTGTTGTTTATCACTGTCGATTTGAAAAAAGCTAGTGCTTGTGGCCTTACACGCGTGTTAGGGGTGGCATTAATTGTGTATCGCGAGACTGTGGTAGTATTGCCTGCGTTCCGGCTTTCAGCCCCTCCCTTTCTTTCTATCCTTAGTCCATCTGTCTTTCGTTTATGATAACTTAGTGTATAAAATGACATGAATGGAATATTAAATATAGGTCAGCTTGCGTATCTCTAGGTTTTTCTTAGAAAGGCAGTACCCGTTTTATCGTAGAAAGCGGTATATTGAAGCCGTAGGCTTTTACTATCAACGTGAAACGTTACAATTTGCAGACGAATTAAGAAACAAGGGGACTTTCGAGTACAGTCATTGGTGACAGCACTGTTCTTTACCATTCTTCTTTCCTTTTATTAAATTTATTTGTTAGGCTTTACATTTACTTTTTAATTTATATATGTGGATTAGAATATTTCACGACAGTGATGAGTGCACTTCTCCACACACGAGTGGCGTAGTAACTTCAGTACTTCGAACCGTCTGATAACTTGTAACCACGTAATTTTGGAAAAATAGACAAACAAATGTCTCTGCTAAGTACACTGAGTTGGAAGCTTAACAGGCGCATCCTCTCGTTGTCCATCCACCAATGTTAATCTCTCAGAAGAATTAAATTCTTGAGTACACAACGTAGCTCAAGAAAGATGATTAAAATTCACCAATATTCCTCTGGGTATTAACTGGGAAAATGTGTCTGGACAGCGCAAATAATGATTTGTGCCTGAACTAACACTAACAAGCTACATAGATCTCACAAAATGATATGCTACACTTGAGGCACCTGTGATGTAAATTATCACTCATCACTGCTCCAGTCGGATTCTGGGGGTCACCTCTGCTGTCGGGTTTTCCACACGTACTAGCCAGAAACAATCACCAGCGCTTGCTGTAGTAGTTTATGAATATTCTATTTTCGTATGTTGAGGTTGCCAGCCTCATATATAACCACTTATCAAGAAAACATGATAATTCACATTTGTTAAACGAAATGTTCACAACTTACCCCAAATTGGTTATAACACAATCTCCTCGCACAGTTTTCAGATGGACACAAGCAATTTCGGTGCATTACTCTCGAATCACTTGGTCTGGGATAAGTATAGTAATTCCTTCTTATGGCGGGTGTTCTGAGATACACTTGGCCTGGAAACTAGTAATTCCTCTTCGACGGGATTTCTGCGACACACTTGGTCTGGGAAACTGTAATAGTTTCCTCTTTGACGGTTGATCCCATTCTTTTAGGTGTCCAGACTCTGTATTTAAAGTCCTGGCCCTTAAGTTTACAGTCTATGTATTTATAAAGGCGGGCTTACTTTTTAAGGTTTTAATGTTTCCCAAATACTTCGATCTGTCACTTATAAGTATGGAATAAGTATGGAAAATAAGTACGATCCTTCTCTTTCTGGCTTTTTTTGGGAGTTGCTCGTTTGAAGTTGCGAAGCTGCCTGTTCTGTGTCTCTGAGTTCGCTAAATTTTATTTTTCAGTTTCCATGTCAAATCACAGATTATGTACTTCCCGGCAAACTTGCCAATGAGATTCATTGTATATTCCGGCCCTCACTTCAATCCAATCGTAAGCTCTTTTTTGCACTACGTGGGTTCGGGTGTTAAATTCATAAACCTTCCGCGATTTTAAAATATTAAATTTAATATTCCACGCGTGACCTCTTTATGGAAATGTTTCCCGGTGATATTTTGTGCAATCTCTCACAAACAAATGTGTGAACATGTTTGTCTCGCGTAAATGTCCGTCCGCCAAGATGTTTTACTCAGACAGATTATCTTTTCGCTAATCACAACACAGGGATGGACCCTTGAAACGAGTATCTCCTTAAATCGCCTGTTCAGGACAGTCAAACCAAAATGGTCGCCAGCCGCTCAGACAAGGCAAAAATGGTTGTCCAACAGGATCGTCTATTATCAAAGATTGCTAAGGCGACTCAAAGCAACAAAACGTATTACCACTGCCGAAGTCCAGAAATAAAGCTCAGCTAATACGTGGCAGCTATTCGCATTCAGTTACGTCACAGCACAGATATAACGTAGTTGGAATGGTACAGGACATGAAGATTTTGTCATTAATTTTGTGAAGGCCCATGCTCCATACGTGTCCGTAGAATTTTGATAGCGGGAATTAAGACATGGGTTGGTCCCTTCTGAATAGATTGTAGAATAGGTGATAGCAGCAGTGAGAGATAATAATAGAAATTAGATTTCCACGAGTGAGATGGAGATAGTAATAGAGTCTGGCCCTGAAATCGAGAAGCTTTCTCTCTTTTAGCCTGTTCTTACTTTACAACAGATCTAGAGAATCAGACAGTCCTATTATAATATAGCATTAATATATATCTCCACTCATCAGTACACACACCCATAAGTGGACACAATTAAGACGCACAGACTTGGAAAACTATAACAATGGAATAAAAGATATTGTTGTGGAACGAGCTGACTGGACAGGTACACCTTGAATAAAGGTTTATGTAAAATTTTTGATTAACATAAGGGTTAAAATGACCACATCACATAAATGTTATATATCAAGCAAAGAAAATATCATTTGTGAGGTTTTGAATTGCTACAAGAAGAATATAGACCCATTAGGTAAATACATCTAGTTTCCCTCGATGTATAAGCCCACAGCCCTAGTTTAGAAAGAAAATTTGTGATAGCAACAAAGAGTCATCGGGTATGCATACGATATATTAGTCTAAAGAGTTTCCTTTAAAGGTATGAACAGATTATCGGATTACTCTACTAGGTATCCTAAGGATAATATCATTTAGACAACAAAACAAATCTTGCATTAAGGAATAAGACAGCAAAATGGGTGCCAAATAATACAACAATAAAGGAAATCACTCAGTCCTGCATTCACCTATTCAATGGTATAGCCGTTTGGCCACGCGCTTGGATTCGTACTTTCAGCTTTGGTAGCAACTTCTGGGAAAAAACAATTTTTAGGACATACACATTACAGAATCTCAAATGTGTTATTCTTGGCCAAGGGAACCCCAGCTCCGCAAAGACAGGTTGAATTCACTACTTCAGGGAACGTTTCTTGGTTATTATATTTAGGATATCTGTTTATGTTACATTAAAATTGTGCCAGGCACGAAAGTTATCATACGAGCACAGTGTCAATAGCTTAGGTTTTCCATTACCTAGAATGTCAGGTCGGTGCCTTCTCTCAGTAATAGAAATTTAATTTGGTCACACCTCAATTAGTCAAAAATGTCGGAATGTTAATGGTTTGTAATTTTTCTCGCCACAGGGCTGCATGTACATGAGAGTTTGTGAAGAAATATAATCTTGGCGCAACAGGCCCCGTATAGGCATTTACATCTTTAAAACCGTTAGTGGGAGGTATTGTACTCTGTCTATTTTCTGGAGGCATAACGCCCTGCCAGACAGGTGGGGTTAACATTGTAAACCCACGTGGTTAAAAAGATAAAAAATGTTGGGGGGGTTTTTCTCTCAGTTGTACTTAAAACCGCTGTGTAAAAGTTGGGCTGACCCAAACTGTATAAGGAAGAGAAAAGTACAAAATACTTAACCATAATTTTGCCTCGTTATACTTACATTATAACTGCAAGCGTAGAGCTTTCTTAACGTAAAACTTCCCAAGTGAAATAATATGATCGTTTTAAAAAACATCAATCATCATGAATTAGAAATACCTACGAATTTCGTCAATACTCAATGATGACTCAGTGCAGTTATAAGTTATTAAAAATATTCTCGACTGGAGTTACTAGCAATTTAGTTAAATTTTTATTTACAGCTTGCATGAGTTAAAGCTAGAAATAATAAGTGTATTTTATTCTGCTTTCCACTGTAACATGGTCAATCAAAATAGAATTATAATCAGACTTATAATTTTATTTCCAATCCCTCTTCACAGAAAAACTAACTAGTGAATATTTCTTTATTATAAGCGATCACACCACTTAAATCACTCACAAAATACTAGATATATTTACATTACCTCAACACAGAACTACTAAGAACTATATCCAATTCGACCAACTAAATGATGCTTCTATCAACAGAGATCTTAGGAATCGAAAGCTAGATGGCAATCGACCAATCTAAATGATGCTTATCTATTCAACAGAGATCTTAGGATATCGAACGCTTATGATTTTTTCTAGTCTTGACTGCGGAGTACTGAATGAATTTAGTCTAAACTTACTGGGGTTTATATTCTTATGAAAAGAAATGATTTCCTAATTCTCTCGAAAAACCCGAAATAGTTACCGACTTTAACACCTACAATAAAATCAGAACGACGGCAATGAAACTGCCAGACGCGTTTCACACCTGCCGCTACCTATGGTCATAACCCGAGTAACCGATGCCTGTTGGCGCCTCTACACACCTAACACCGAGAAAACTTAACCAAGAGCGCCGTTGTCATAATGAAAATGTTAGACGATATGTCTGCCCTCATATGTCTGTCGAGAACGAATTTCACACTATTCGGTCTCATCTAGTACTAAACTTAGCAGCATTAAAAATGCGTTGCTAAATAAGAAAAGAGACAGGCGAAGATTTGAATGGGAGAGTTATATTTTCCAAATCAAATACGAATGCGAAAAAAAATGGTAAAAGAGCGATAATAGTGTAGAATGACACGGTAGAATAAAGAAAATATATAGAAAATGTATTAATCAATAAAATCTCTCTGCGATCAATATTCGTGATCTTATCGTAAATTGATAATAGCTAAGATTCTTGTACCAAATGCATTTTGTTCCAGGTTAAGTATCCCCTTCATGACAACCGACTAACATTTTCATCGTTGTTATTAATCAGATCCCTTGAATCTCAGGCTGGGAAAAATCGGCAACAAATTTGCATTATTGTCAGGTCTCACGCAGACAGAGCACAGGAGTTGAAAGGTCTCTGTAACGATCTTGTGTACCCTGTTTTAGTTTTTTCAAATCATGTACATATGTTTTAATTCTGTGCTCTTTTGTTCATGGCCTGAATGCCTTAAGATCTATTTTTCTCACTTCATCATCATCATCATCATCGTAATCAATCATCGTCATGATCACACATTAATCATGATCGTCATTGCCATCATCAACAACATCATCATCGTCATTTATCAATATCAACATCGTCATCAACATCATCCTTATCCTCACAATCATCCCTCATCATCATAATTCTCTCAATATCACAACATAAGTATTTATTATCATCATTATCATCATCATTATCAACAACGTCCGGCATCATCATCACGATTTTCGAGTCCACGTTTATACAGACCATGAAGCAAAACCATTTCATCTGATCCTGCCAGGAAGCTCAGTAGCCAGCAGTGACCAGCTTTTACAGGCTGCAGTTTTACTGTGTCAATTTGTTTAGTTCCTTGGAAGACTTGCCAGATAATCATATATCAGGTCATCAAGTAGTACTACTTTTCCTCTGTCTCATCGGAGTACCCCTCCGGGGAATTATACATGGGCATGTTTTTTATTTTCCCTGCACAATATATTCTCGTGCCCTACGTCATCAAATGTTGTCCAAATCTAATGTTTAATCAAATGCTTTTTGTAAAGTATCTATCTATCGATCTATCTATCTATCTATCTATCTATCTATCTATCTATCTATCGATCTATCTATCTATCTATCTATCTATCTATCTATCTATCTATCTATCTATCTATCTATCTATCTATCTATCTATCTATCTATCTATCTATCTATCTATCTATCTATCATCTATCTATTTTGTATCTATTTGTCTGTTTGTAAATCACTTCAGTATCTATTATAATAGTCTGTCGGTTTGTCCTGATCACATTACAGTCATCAATCATAGCTCCACATTCAGTGTCCAGGGAATATAATCCACGACTGCGGGTGAATCTCCATCAAGACCAGCAATTGCAATACGTTGAGGCGGTCGCAGGCACTATTAGCAGACTTGCAAAGCTCACAGGTAAATAATATACTTATAGCCCCTTACATGTAAGATGGTTTATCACTTATATCAGTGATTTAATCATTATTTGATTGTGTTAATGTAATAAGTGTGTATGCTGATTGTGTCTGATCATATGCTCTGGTGAGGAACTATTAAATAGATCTGATTCTTCTTCTCCTTCGCAGTCTTCGATTCTACTTCGTATTGGCTCAAAGAAGCATTTATGGTCAGTGCTAGAGGCTGTTGTGGGTTTACTGTTGGACACTCCTGGGCCCCATGTTTCCCGTCATCATTAATGTTTCCTGATATGAAAACAACGTTGCTGTTCGACACGTCCAGTGCCAGATGTGAACCGGTTTGCCGGAAGACTACTGTCTTGCTCGGACAGCAAGCTCTCTACTCATGATGGCCTCTCCTGCTACAAATGAGCCCCATAGCAACACCTCACAATTAGTTTACCCTACGCCTTGTTGATAGTGCATTGTTATGGGGCGTACAGAGAGTTCCGGGTGTTAAATAATCCCGGGTCGGGGGCAGTTTGATGGACCCCATTGAGGTGCAATGCGAATTAACTAGACCGGAAGAGTGGAACATGCCTTGTCCGACACCACCCAAACCCCATGCATGGGTTTAAATTCCGGATAGATTGATAAAGCTCGTAAGCCTTGATGGCAGCTTGATCTAGGGAAATACAACTGTGTGTTTCAATATTTAATTCATTCCACAATCCTAAGACCCGATGTTCTGTACCGTTCTCATTATTCAATTTCCATTTACTAGACACAGTGTTAAGGTGTTTGTCTTGTGTAATCTGGCCTATACTGTTAGATAGGAAAGCTGCAGAAGTGATTGAGTCTATGATTAGTCTGGATCGTTCATAGTTATGTATCCGGAGTTACATAGGTAGATCGTGCTTATGACCCCTGTCCACGAAGCATTATTTTTGTTGCGCCTAGTTGGCAGGGAGGATAGTCCTACTACTCACACCAATGTCGCAAGGCAGTGGTTTGTTCGGGGGTCATGTTCCACTGAAAGTCTATTTTATTCTACTTTTTTACAGGCGTTTCTTTAACTTGCAAAAAGTATGTCAGTCTTGTCATCTTCAAATATTGGCATAACAATTTTTCAATCACTACCATTATAAGCAATATGCTCTGAAACTTGGCACAGTTGGTGTATTCCCCATGACAATACAATAATCATCCGTAAAAAACAATAAGAATAATAAAATTAAAATTAATATTAATTTTCTTTTAAATTGTTATCATCAGTGAAATGGGCGATAACTGCAAATTATCTAGGAGTGTATTCTTCAAACCGTTAGATTTGTCTCTCTTGAGAAAATATGAAACTTCTTCCCTCACCCACCCCCCGTTCCACACACACACAATCGCACGAACGCGTGCACAGAACAAACACACAACTGACAACTACATTTAAATCAATGTAGATTTACAACTACTTATCAGAATTAAAAAAAATAATATATATATAACTTAACTTTCCGTGTTATATTCAGAAAATGAAATCCGTCGCTCCCTGTGCTCAGGACTCGTTTATCGCAAACTGATAATGGTCATTAGCGGATAGAATTTACATTTGACTTAAATTTAAAAACAACAAATTTAAAAAGATAACAAATTGAATCGAAGATAAAAATATTTTAAAAAATATTTTGTAAACACAGGTCTAAAAAGCCACAAATAATTTTTCAAGGAGTTTAAAGTAGCTTGCAGTCAAAAAATGTAACATCAAATTGACAAAATAGCCTCGGCGCTGATTTACGTGAAATTACAACTTCTGCTTTATACTTCACTGGAAGGGTTTTGCCAAAAAAAAATATCGAAAAAAGGTTAGAATTCGTTCGTCTTACGAGTACAAAAATGAGACAAAACCCATCCAATTGTACATTACCACGTCTTACCGCATTTCCCTCATAAACAAATCCATCGATTTTTTATACTTTAGACGGTGCACACACTATTGGAAAAAATAGATGATAAGCGCTTAAGATCCCCACGCTTTTTGTCAATGTAACGTTACATTTTTTTGACTGCAACCTATAAACTCCCTGAAAAATTAATTGTGGCTTTTTAGTGCATTTAAAAGCCTTTTTTTTGAAAATATTTTTTTAATTATTTTTTTAAGTTGTTTTTCGCGAGGACCTGAAAACATACCTTATGGTGTTTTATTTACTTACGCTCTGATCCGTTTAATTATACCTTTGAACTTTCGTGTCTTTAACATGTTTGTGTTCAAAAAATGTAAATTAATTGCATCAATTTAACATTGAAATTTCGTACTTTGCTTGATTTGTCGGTGCCTCATCTCTTCCTGTCACCCTGATTTTCTTTTCACTGCACTTATACTTCTCACATTTCTCGGGCGAGAGCTATAATTATGTTGTTCTAATCTCTCCCTTACATTTCTAGTTCGTTGGACTTACTATATAGTTCTGTGCCTTACACAATGCAGATCCTTATCATTATAATTATTGTCAGTGATGTTATCTGAAAGTTTTTACAAACACGTGATTTATAAAAACCCGTGTAGTTCGCTCTCCCCCCCCCCCCCCCCCCCCCCCCCCCCAAGCGGGTTCTCCAAAGAGACAAAAGAACGAGAAATAAGACTACTATACATTCATGCATGTCGTACTAGGCCACTATTCATGAGGTTGTGATTGAGGCTGGCAACTTCATCATGTTAAAACAAATTGCTAAACGGAAACCACGTGCTGCAAGCGCGTGTGACTGCTTGGTGCAGGCTTTCTCTCAAAAAGCCCATCTGCAGTGGCGGCTCCGTGCTCCGTATAGTAGCCGAAAAATAGAAGATATAATGATGTGTATAGACCACACACCGATCTAATCCCGGACCTGATGTGATTTTCTTTTCGGAATGTGCAGAGAAACATAGCTACTTACATCGCGGAGAACATAGCTTACTTACAATCGCGGAGAACCCTGACAACAAGAGAGAAGACTAAGGGTAAGTGTTTTGATTGGCTAACTCTTAACTTGGGTAACAATAATTCAGCCACAAACGAAGAAAATTTTACAACGTGATAAAGATTCTATTGTTGGTGGATGGCAACTTCACCATGTAACAACAAATTGTCACAGAAACCACTTCTGCAAGCGCGTCTGCGAAACTGCTTGGTGTAGGCTTCATGGAGAACATGCTGCAGAGCTGGATCCAAGCTCGGTAAGGAACGCAAAAGACCTGTAATGCCCAAGCTTTCTTATGATAGCTACAGAAACTTGACACCATTAGGGACCTAACAAGGAGAAAACAGGAGAAGTAGATTCTTTAAAAACGCTGGACATACTTGACCATAACCATAAACTTCGATCATTATCATCTATTTCTTTCTCATCATCTACATCTCATCCAAAGGAGCGTATGAACTTAATACACTTCACGCCAAGCTCTCCAAGTGATGTGCCATACCTTTCAAATATGTCCACTTCTTCACAATACCTTGTCATGTTTTCCCGACTCTTGTCATCTACATCTGTTGTTCGGTCTCACATCCCATTTACTCTTTCCCTGGGGATACCAAAACAAAGAAAACTGCCCCTTTTTTTGGTTTAAAAAAGCTCTCAGTCTGTATTGCTCAATATGGAGCCCTACATCAGCACCAAATTCTTCTTCCTCGTCTGTGTTACTAGCAATTGTGTCTGATTTCTTGTCGTTACTGCTTCATTTAGTGAGAACTTCACACTATTATAAATCTGTTTCTTCAATGCAATCACATCAATTTTCTGATAAGTCCTGTAAATGAAGGGTTGTTGTGTAGTTGTTATACTTTCATGTTTACGAGCAAAATACCAGGAACTGACGTCGATACTCAAGATGAATATGCAGATTTTAATGCCGGATTATTTGATTGTGATTTTCTCTTTTATTGCAAAATGCAACGAAAGCTCCTCTTTGTTATTTCTAATGCGTTCCTTTGAAATCAGTGGTCTTTCCCTAGTAACTTAGATTAGTATTAACTGCCAGGATATAAGTAATAGTGCACAATTGGTAGTGACCTCTTCCCACCACAATCCTACCTAACGAAAATTCTTCCGAGTCTTATGGCCAAATTTCTATCACCAATCAAGATCATGCTTTCTCGTAGCCAAAACAAGAGGTACATGCACACCACCATAGCTGTCCAAGCACGCTGGCGTGATGGTTGGCCACGCCCTCAGAAGTAGACTCTGAAGCAAATCACAAGAAAAGCAAAGAAAAGGAACCCTTGAAAATGGAAAGCGAGAAGCCGACCCAAAAACAAACTTGGCGGAGGAACAGTGGAGGCCGAGATGTAAAGAATGAACCAGAGGTTGGGGTCAACAGGCACGGAATGAATGGCAAGCCGACCGAACAAAAGTGGAAGTCATTTTGTTGTTTGCCCTACAAGTACGCACCAGGGCGTGATGGCCAACGGACTGCATTTTAAAACAGCCGGTGGCTATGGATCAAAAGGAGAATAAAGACAACGATTATTTTTAGGTATGTTTCCTCTGGCATCTGCTGCATTTATTCTTAAAGATCCTTTCACGTGTGTATTAACAAACCAGTTTGCTGTAAATTTCTCATCAGTTTATTTCATTTTTGCCCTGTATCTGGATGCGGATATGAGGCATAAAGAACATGGATATCAGAAAAACAAATATCAATTTCAAGCAGTCTTGTAATAGCTCATGGAATTCCATTGCTGCTGGCTGAGGTAATTTGTTTCTCATAAACGCAGATTATAGACTAGCAAAAAAGAGAAATAGCGACAAGAGGTCATCCCTGCCGCAACTTCAGTTCATATATCCAAACCGTTCTTACATGAAGTACAAACATGACAGAACGGATAGATATAAGAACAGAAGTGCGGCCTGGATAACCCTCATGTCGCTATATCTCTTTTTTTTGCTGTCCTAAACAGCGTTTATGAAAACAATAACCTCAGCCAGCAGCAATGGAAAAATCAATGAGCTATTACAAGACATCTTGAACAAAATATGTTTTTCTGATATCCTGGTTCGTTTGCCTCATATCCGCAACCCAGATTACAGGGCAAAAAGGAAATAAACTGATGAAATTTAACAGCAAACTGATTTGTTAATAGCACCGAGAAAGGAAAGGGAATAAAGAGGGGGGGGGGGGGGGGGGGGGGGGGGGGGGGGGGGGGGTGGGGGGGGGGCAATAATAATAAATGCAGCAGATGCCATGAGTGAAAACATACCCTAAAAATAATCGTGACTTCTTACTCCTTTGATCCCACTAGCCACCGGCTTGTTAAAGCTGTCCGTGGCCGATCACGCACGTGGTGCGTCTTGTTGGGCAACAACAAACTGCTTCCTACTTTGTTCAGGATCTGCCTGCCATCCTTAGTGCAGTGCACCAGCCTCTGGTTCATATCTTTACCATCACGGCCTCCACTGTTTCCTCCGCCAAGTTTGTTTTTTGGTCGGCTTCTCGCTTCCCCTTCAAGGGTCCATATCTCATAGCGTTTTACATGATGATTGCATCAGAGTCTCATCCTGGATGGCGTGGCCACCCCAACGCCAGCGTCTTGCCTGCTATGGTGGTGTTGCATGTCCTCTTGTTTTGGCTACGAGAAAGCAGTTTCATGATTGGTTGATAGTCTTTGGCCATACAAGACTCGGAGAATTTTTCCGTTAGGAAGATTGTGTGGGAAGATGGACATACAAATAGTGCACTCTTACATATATCCAGGGCAGTAAAACAAAACAAAGTTACAGGAAAAAGACACGGATATCAAAGGACGAAATAGAAATAACCAAGAAGAGCATTCGTTTGCATTGCAATAAAAGAAATACACCAATTAAATAATCCCGCATAAAAATCAGCAAATTCATCTCTGGTATACGAGGGTCAGTCCCTGGTATATTGCCGTAAATGAAGAATAACAACAACCACAACAACCCTACATTTACAGACTTTCAGAAATTGATGATTGCATTGAAGAAACAGCATTTAAATAGTTGAGAAGAGTCACTACTGAAGCATTTTTGTAACGACAAGGAATCAGACACATGCTAGTAAAACACAGACGAGAAGATGTACTCTGGTGCTGATTTATGGGCTCATTATTGAGCAAACCGACCTGAGAGCTTTACAAGGCAAGTTCTTGTTTTGGTATCCCCAGGGAAAAGAGAAATGAGTGATGAGCACGAACCAAGAGTTGTAGATGACAAGAGTCGGTAAAAACATGACAGGGGGATTGAGAGAAGACGTGGACAAATTTGAAAAGGATGGCACATCACATGGAAGCATGTCGTGAGATTGTTTTTTAAGTCCAACGCTCCTTAGGATGAGATGAATGAGAAAGAAAAATAGATGATAATCAGAACGGTATTATGTGTAATGTAAATGTCCAGCGTTTTAAAGAATCTACTTTCTCCTGTTTTCTCCTTGTAGGCCCTAATGGTAGTCAGTTCTGATGCTATCATATGAAGAGCTTGCAACTCAGCTTCTTTTGCGATTCTTTACGTGACTTGGAATCCAGCTCTGCAGCATGTTCTCCATGTTAGCCTACACCAAGCATTCGCATGCGCTTTGACAGATGTGCGTTACTGTGACAATTTGATGTGACAACGTGAGGTTGCCATCCCACCAAAATATAGTATCTTTAATATCCGTTGTAAAATTTTTTTCTTCGATGTGGCAGAATTATATTACAAGTTAAAGAGTTAGCCAATCAAATACACTTACCCTTAGCTCATCTCTCTTGTTGACCGTGTTTCTCCTGCGTATGTAAAGTAGCAATGTTCTCCGCGATGTCAAGTTAGCTTATGTTCTCTGCAATATCCGAAAGAAATCACATCAGGTCCGGGATTAGATCGGTGTGTCTATAACATCATTATCATCTTCTTTTTTGCTACATACGGAGCACGGAGCCGCCACTGCAGCTGGGCTATTTTGAGCAGAAGCCCTGCAACAAGCAGTCACACGCGCTTGCAGCAGTGTATTGCGTTATGCAATATGTTTTTTTACATGGATGAAGTATCCAAGCCACAATCACAAACCACATCATTAGTGGCCATGTAACGACATGCATGAATGTATAGTAGTCTTATTCTTTCCTTTGTCTCTTTGGAGAAACCCTATTGGGGGGGGTGGGGGGGGGGGAGAGAGCGAAAACTACACGGGTTTTTTATAAAATCACGTGTTTGTAAACTGTCCAAGATAACATCACTGACCAAAATATAATGAGTAAGGTCTGCATAGTGTAAGGCCAGATACAAAATACGTAAAGTCCAACGAATAGAAATGTAAGGAAAGAGATTTAGAACAACATAAAAAAACTCTACGCCCAAGAAATCGTTGAGGAAGTATAAGAGCAGTGGAAAAAGAAAATACAGTGGGGTGACAGGAAGAGAAGAGGCCGCGGACAAATCATGCAAAGTAAATTTAATGTTAAAATGATGAATAATTTACAAAGCACACAACATGTATAAAGACACGAAAGTTCAAAGGTATATTAAACGGATCAGAGCGTAAGTAAAATAAAACCCATAAAGGTATGTTTTCATGTCCTCGCGAAAAACAACTTAAAAATATTTAAAAAAAATTTTAATAAAAGGCTTTTAATTGCCCTTTATATAAAAGCATCTAATAATTATTTTCTGGTGAGTTTTATAGGTTGCAGTAAAAAAATGTCACGTTACATTGACAAAAAAGCGTGGAGATCTTAAGCGCCCTTATCATATATTTTATTCCAAAAGTGTGCAACGATGTAGAAAAAATCGGAGGATGTTGATGGGAACATGCGGTAAGACGTGGAGTACAATGGAGGCGGTTTTGTCTCTAGTCCCTCCGTAAGAACGAATCAACCTATTTTCGATTTTTTTCAAAACCCATTCCATGTAAGTACTAAAGCAGATGTTAATTTTCACGTATAATCATCGCCCGAGGCTTTTTTGGTCAATTTTAAGTTACATATTTAGACTGCAAGCTATATACACTCCTGGAAACATAATTGTTGTGGCTTTTTATGCCCTGTGTTTTAAACATTTTTTTTTAAATATTTTTTCTTCGTTATCAGTGTTTATAATTTTTGTTGTTTTTAAATTTAAGTCAAATGTAAATCAATCCGCTAATGACATTTTCAGTTTGCGATAAAAACGAGTCCAGAGCCACAGGAGACGGATTTCATTATACTAGTAAATAACACGGGGAAAGTTAATAAATATTATTTATTTTTTTTTAAATCTGATATGATTTGTAAAATACATACTTAGAAAATGTTGTATGTCCAGGTTGTGTGTAAGTCAGGGCACGAGCGTAGCGAGTAGTGAGAGATGTGGGAAAGGGGTGAGGGATAGAAGTTGTACAATATTTCTCTCAAATAGAGACCGATCTCGAGATGAAAGAATACAACCTAGATTATTTGCAGATTTCGCCCATTTCACTGATGTATAATTTTAAAGAAAATTAATAGTTAATTTTCATTTTTTTATTTTTTATTTTTTTCATTGTTTTTTTACGACTGATTTATTGGAATAGTCATGTGGAATACACAACTGGTGCCAAGATCCAGAGCTATTGCTTATCTGGTAGTGTTTGGAAATATCGTATGCAATATTTGGAAAGATGACAAGACATGTCATACTTTGCTAAGTTAAAGAAACGCCTGGTAAAAAGGTAGTAAATATACATCAGAGGACACATGACCATCCGAACAACCTCCCTGCCTATGCGACTGGATTGGATGTGTGTTGTGACTATTCCTCCCTGCCACCTAGGCGCAACAAAAATAATGCTGCTGTGGGACAGGGGTCATTAAGCACGATCTACCTATGTAACTACGTAATACATAACTGATGAAACGATCCATAAAAAAACAATCATTTGAGCACATTCCACTCTGCAGCTTTTCCTATCTAACAAGTATATTCCCAGATTACACACAAGCAAATAACAACTTAACACTGTGTGTCTAGTTATATGAAATAATAATGAGGAACGGTTCTGAACAGAGGGTAGATTTTGAACCTGAATAAATATTGTAACCACAGTTGTCTATTCTCCTTGATCATCTGCCATCCAAGGCTTAACGAGCATTATCATTCTATCCGGAATTTAAAACCCATGCATGGGGTTTTGGGATGGTGTGGAACAATGCATGTTCCACTCTCCGGTTGGAAAGTCGCATGCACCTCAAGGGGTTCCCAAACTGCCACCGACCCGGTTTATACCACCCGGAACTCTGTCACGCCCCATAACATGCACTATCAAAACAAAGGTCACCTTGTTAAAGGTGTGTTGTTGCTATGGGCTCATTTGTGCAAGGAGTGGCCTTCAAGCTTGAAGCTTGCTGTCCTGAGCAAGACAGTACGCTTCCGCACGGTTTCACTGCACCTGGAATGTGAGAGGCTGCTGTTTTCATTATCAACATTAATGAAGACGGGGGTCATGGGGCCCCGGACCCCACAATAAACCCACAACAGCCTCTAGCTGACCACACTGCTTTCTTTGAGCAACATTCGAGTAGAAAAGAAGAAGGAGGAAGAGAGAATATCAATTAATAGACCCATATATTTGATAACAATTAAATACACACTTACCTATTACATTAACACACATCATAATGATTAACAATCACAGATGATAATATGATAACCAGCTTACAAGTACAATTACGAATTATTTTAAAACCCCCCATGTGAGTGAGCTTTGGCAATGTCTGCAAATAGTGCCTGCGAACTAAACTGTATTCCCGCACTAGCTGGGTAGTGGAGATTCACCGAAGCTGTGGATTTATATTTGGACAACTGAATGTAGGAGCTATATTGATAATGTATATCAGACAAACCGAAAGACATATTAATAGTAACTAGATTATACAATCCAGACAAATAGATAAAAAGATTGATAGTATAGATTGAAAGATAGATTGATTAGATAGATAATAGATAGTTAGTTAGATAGATTGAAGATAGATAGATAGAAAGATAGGGGGGGAAGGATTTTAGCTTAGATAGAATAGATAGATTGATAGATTAGATTAGCTAGATAGATAGATAAGATAGATAGATATATACCTTTACAAAAAAGCATTGTGTTAACCGATTCTGATGTGGAGCAACATATTAAACGTTTGTGCACGCAGATATATGAGTGCAGGAAAAATAACAAACATCGCCCAGTATAAATTCCACCCGGTTGGGTCTCCGAATGAGGACAGAGGTAAAAGTAGGAACTACTTTGTCCTTTAAGCTCTATCCAGGCAAGCTCATCATGAAACAACTAAATTGCCACAGAAAGCTGCAGCTGTATATTGCTGTGGTCACTGTGCAGGCATAAAGGCATCCTGCAGGATCTGGAATGAAATGGGTTGCTTCGATGGTCTGTATAAACAGTGCAATCGAAAATCGTGATGATGATTGATGGACGAAGTTGATATTGATGATGTTAATGTTGATAATAAATTCTTGTTGTGAATATTGAGAAATATGATGATCGAGGATGATTGATGAGAGGATAAGGATGATTGTTTGATGACGATGTAGATATTGATAATTGGACGATGTATGATGTTGATGATGGCAAAGACAGATCAATGAAAATGATGATCAAGGACTATGATGAATTACCGATGATGGATGATGAATGAAGAAGTGAGAAAAATAGGATCTTAGGCATTACAGGCATGAAGACAATAGAGCACTGATTAAAACAATGACATTGATTGAAAAATAAAAACAGGTTAACACAATGATGTGACAGAGTCCTTTCAACATCCTGTGCTCTGTCTGCTAGGAACTGACAATAATGCCCAAATGGATGTTGGCCGATTTCCGCAGCCTGAGATTCCAAGGGATCTGGCTAATAAACATCCGATGAAGAATGTAAGTCGTGTGTCATGAAGGATACATTAAACCTGGGAACAATAAATGCATCTTGTAAAGAATCTTAGCTATTATCATTTACGATAAGATCCGTATTGTAGCATGAGAGATTTATGATTAATACTTTCTATTTATCTTTTCTTTATTATAACCCGTGTCTTCTACACTATTAATGGCTCTTTTAACCATTTTTTTTTCGCTTTCGTTTTGTTTGGGAAAGATATTTACTCTCCCAATCAAATCTTCGCCTGTCCTCTTTTCTTATTTAACAACGCAATTTTAATGTTGCTTAGCTTTAGTCCTAGATGAGACCGAATAGTGTGAAATTCGTATCTCGACGCAGACAATGAGGGCAGACATATCGTCTAACATTTTCATATGGGACAGCGGCGCTCATTGGTTAAGTTTATCGGTGTTTAGGATGTGAGAGGGCGCCAACAGGCATTTCACTCGGGTTATGACCAAAGGTAGCGGCAGGCCTGTGAAACGCGTCTGGCAGTTTCCCTTGCCGTCGTCTTAGTATTTCTGTTGGTGATTAAGACGGGAAAAACTATTTCGGATTTTCGAGATTTAGGAACTCATTTCTTTTTCATTAGATATAAACCCCAGTAGTGTAGACTAAAATACTTTCAGTACTCACGCATTCAAGACATAGAGAACACATCTAGCGTTCGATTCCTAAGATCTCTGTAGTAATATGCATCAATATAGTTGGTCGATTGCCATCTAGCTTTCGATTCTAAGATCTCTGTTTATGATAGAAGCATTCAATTAGTTGGTCGAATAGGATATTAGTTTCCTTAGTAGTTTCTGTGTTTGATGGTAAATGATTATATATCCTAGGTATTTTGTGGATTGTGATGTAAGTGGTGATCGCTTATTTTAATTTTCACTAGTTAGATTTCTGTGCAGAGGGAATAAATTATTAGTCTGTTATATTCTTTAGTTGACATGTTCCAGGTGGAATGCTAGAATAAAATATTATATCAAGATTATAACTCATGCAGCTGTAAATAAAATTTAAACTAAATTATGCTAGTAATCAGTCGGAGAATTTTTTTATACTAACTTTTATAAAACTGCAACTGAGATCCCAACATAGGGAGTATTGACGAAATACGGTGAGGTATTTCCTAAATTCAATGATGATTGAATTTTTATATACAATCATATTATATTTCACGGAAGTCTTTTTATTTTATTACGTCTTAAGACAAAGTTTTTCTAACGCTTGCAGTTTTAATGTAAGTACTAACCGAGCAAAATATTGTAGGTTAAGTAATTTGTACATTTCTCTGCTGATATACAGTGTTTGGGTCAGCCCAACTTATTACCATGTCAGGTATGTGTTACTATACTGTGTGAACAAAATCATTTTTATCTATAACCACTGTGGGTTTCAACATGTAATCACCCTGTCTGGCAGGGCTATTTGCCGCCAGACAATAGACAGAGAACAAATTAACCTAACGGATTTAGAGAAAGAGTAAATGCCTATAAGGGACCCTGTTGCGCATGATGATATTTCTTCCACAACCTCTCATGTTCATGGCTCCCTGAGGCGTGGAAAAATTACTATCCATTATACATTCACGACATTTATGTAGTAACTGAGGGTTTGACATAATTAAATTTCTATAACCTGAGAGATGGCACCGACCCTGATCATTCATAGGTAATGGAAAACCTAAGCTTTTGTCACTGTGCTCGGATGTGAACTTTCCTGCCTGGACTATTTTATTTGTTAACATATACAGAATATCCTATAATATTAATAACCAAGGTAACCGGTATCAACCTGTAGGGTGGTAAGTGAATTCATCCTGTCATTGGCGGTGCTGGGGTTCCCTTGGCCAAGAATAACACTAGTGAGTGTCAGTATGGGTTTTGTCCTGATAAATTGTTTTTCCAAGAAGTTGCCTATCCAATCTGAAAGTACGAAAGCAAGCGCGTGGCCAGGCTGACATGAATAGGAGGTGAATGCAAGGAACTAGAGTGATTCCTTTATTGTTGTATTTTTTGGCACCCATAATTTGCTGTCCCTTAAATAGTCCATTAATGCACGTATTGTTGCTAAGGATATTTTCCTTAGGTTTGAGTAGAGTCTCCGTTCAGTTCATACCATTTAAAGGAAAAACTCCTTTAGATTAAAGTCCGTATGCATCCATGACTCTTGGTTGCTTTCACTTTTTCTTGCTAACAGGGCTGTGGCTAATACATACGAGGAAAAGATTATACCTAAGGTGTCTAACATTCTTGTAGCAATTCATTTCCTTATATGTTTTTCTATGCATGATATTAACTTTTTATGTGTTAGTAGGTTCATTTTTACTTCATGTAAAATAATATTTTTACCTAAAGCTATATTTCAAGCGTGTCGGTCACTCGTTTACAAAATATCTATATTCCATTGTTAAAGGTTTTTCCCGTCCCTGAGGCGTCCTAGTTGTCCGGCACTTATGTGTTGTGTGTTTTGTGATTGGCTATATAAAATAATGTATATTATAATAGACTGTCTGACTTCTCCTAGATCAGTTTGTAGATGTTAGGGCGAAAAGACGATAAGCATTCTCGATTTCAGGGACAGACTCTATTACTTCCTCCAATCTCACACGAGGAAAATCTATTTCTATTTATTATCTCTCACTGCTAGCTATCACCTATTTCAAATTCTATCCAGATGGGACCAACCCAAGTCCTTAATTCCCCTATCAAAAAATCTACGACACGTATGGAGCATGGGCCTTCCACAAAATTAATGCAAAATCTTCATGTTCCAGTACCATCCAACATACGTTATTTCTGTGTGACGCGTAAACTGAATGGAATAGCTGCCACGTTTAGCTGAGCTTTAAATTCTGGACATTCGTCCATTGTTAATACTTTTTGTTGCCCCCTATTGAGTCGCCTAGCCGAATCTTTGATAATTGGACGAACCTTGTTGGGACAACCATTTTGCTTGTCATGAGGCGGCTGGCGAACCCTTTTTGTTTGGACAGTCTGAACAGCCGACTTAAGGAGATACCTCGTTTCACGGGTGGTCCGATCCCTGTGATGAGATTAGCGAAGATAATCTGTCTGTGTAAACATCTTGGCGGAAGACATTACGCGAGACAAACATAGTTCACCACATTAAGTTTGTGAGAGTGGCCAAAAAACAAAACCAAAAAAAAAAAATAATCAACGCGGAAAATAGTTAACCATATAAGAGGTCACGCCGTGGGGAACTATTAAATTTAATATTTTAAAATCGCGGAAGGTTTATGGAATTAAACACCCGAAGCCCACGTAGGTGCAAAAAAAGAGCTTACGATTGGATTGAAGTTGGGGCCGGAATTATACCAATGATTCTCATTGGCAAGGTTTGACGGGATAGAACAATCTTGTGATTTAAATCTGAAACTGTAAATAATATTTTAGCGAAATCAGAGACACAGATCAGGCAGGAGATTCGCAACTTTCATCGAGCAACTCCCAATTAAAAAGCCAGGAAGAGAAGGTTCGTACTTATTTTCCATACTTATTCCATACTTTTAAGTGAACAGATCGATGTATTATGGGGAAACACTTTAAAACCGTAAAAAAGTAAGTCCCGCCTTTTTTTAATACATAGACTGGAAATACTTAAGGGCCAGGACTTTTAATACATAGTCTGGACACCTAAAAGAATGGGATCAACCGACAAAAGAAAGGAAAACTATTACAGTTATCCCAGAACCAAGTGTGTCGCAGAAACTCCCGTCGTTAGAGAGGGAATTTCAAGGTTTTCCCAGGACAAGTAGGTTATCTCCGAACACCCGCCATAAGAAGGAATTTCTAGATTCAATTTCCCAGACCAAGTGTTATTCGATAGTATATGCACCGCAAATTGCTTGGGTCCATCCTGACAACTGTGTCGAGGAGATTGTGGTAGAACCAAATTTGGGGTTAAGGTATGTGAACATTTCGTTTTACAAATGTGGAATTATCGTGTTTTCTAAGATAAGTTGGTTATATAAGAGGCTGGCAACCTCTACATACGAATAATAGAATATTCATTAACTAGACTACAGTCATGCAGCAGGTGATAGTATTTTCTGGCTAGTCGTGTGGTAAAACCCTACAGCAGAGGTTTGACCCCTGACTCCGTCTGGAGCAGTGATGAGTGATAATTAAATCACAGGTGCCTCAAGTTTGTAGCATAACATTTTGTGAGATTCTATGTAGCTTGTTTAGTTGTTAGTTCAGGCAACAAATCATTTTTTGCGCTGTCCAGACTCATATTCCCAGTTAATACCCAGATGGAAGATTGTGTGAATTTTAATCATCTTTCTTGAGCTACGATAGTGTACTCAAAGGAATTATAATTCTTCTGAAGTGTTTAACAATGGTGGAAGGACAAACGAGAGGAATGCCGCCTGTTAAGCTTCTCCAACTCAGTGTACTTAGCAGAGACAATTGTTTGTCAATTTTTCCAAAATTTAAGTGGTTACAAGTTATTCAGATCGGTTCGAAGTACTGAAGGTTACTACGCCACTCGTGTGTGGAGAAGTGCACTCATCCACTGGCGAGAAAATAATTCTAATCCTCATATATATAATTTAAAAAGCTAAATGTACAAACCTTAACAAATAAATTTAAATAAAAGGAAAAAGAAGAATGGTAAAGAACAGTGCTGTCACAATGGACTGGACACGAAAAAGTCCCCCTTCGATTATCCTTATTTCGTCTGCATATTGAACCGTTTTCCACGTTTGATAGTAAAAGCCTACTGCTTCAATACCCGCCTTCTACGATAAAACGTGTACTGCCTTTCTAAGAAAAACCTTGAGATACGCAAGCTGACCTATATTTAATATTCCATTCATGTCATTTATACACTAAGTTACCATAAACGAAAGACAGATGGACTAAGGATAGAAAGAAAGGGAGGGGCTGAAAGCCGGAACGCAGGCAATACTACCACAGTCTCGCGATACACAATTAATGCCACCCCTAACACGCGTGTAAGGCCACAAGCACTAGCTTTTTTCAAATCGACAGTGATAAACAGAATCACTACCCATACGAGAGTTAGTTTTAAAAACTTACAAAACGCCTTATTAGGAAACATGACATTCTACTGTTTTTATGTCTAAAATCCTGACATTTAGTCTGACAGTACAGCAGGACAGGTGGCGTTCTAAACATAAAAAATAGAAAAAAAACTACACACTATCCTGGAAAATTACATATTTTGAACGCAGCCCCTTAGCCCAATTAAATTTATATATTTGGGTTCCTTAGGACTTGCTGACATAGAATATGTTGAACGTCGGCAAATAGTCTAGGAATTAACAAATTATAGCCAAAAGAAATAGTGAGGGATGTCAGGTCACAACACACCAAAATCAGAAATCGCTCAGATGGCAGATTTACCACCACCACCATTGTGACGGGATATGGGCTGGACATGTTACCTCCTATTTGATTGGCGGCAAGTAACTGTAAGGCTAAACACGTATTAGTCGGACTATAAATACTATTTTGTTGTTAGGGAAAACGTGAGTGAGGAGTACTTTTTTGTAAAAGCTGGATGTAAACATGGCTCGATTGGTTTAGACCTGCAATATAGTCAATCAGGAGGCGTCAGGTCAGCACCATATTTTCAAATAAACTTACTAAAGAATCAGTGCGTTGAGCGCCAGTGCAAATTTTTTCTACAATAAAAGCCTGGGACATCCGGCAGATCGAAATGTGGCTATATTCTATGGGCACCATTAAAACGTAACTGTGTATCTAATTCCATTAATTTGAGTGTGTAAGCATGAAATATTTGAATATATTTTTAAATGGAAAATGTGAATTGTAAATTGAATAACATTATGTCTGTATATATGTGTGTTTCTGTAGACGGAACACATCGATGTAAAGCCTTTATTAGTTGCTCCAAACCTGAACAGAAGGTGTCGGA